>JADRCD010222867.1:0-38501 GCA_019843815.1 Montemys delectorum
TTTTTTTTTTAACTGAAGACATGATGGAACCTTGGGAAGTACAGAATTTGTTGAGGAAAAACGATTGCTGCTTTAGGTCCAGGGGACACAGGAGAATTGTCAAGCAGTTTAGCCACTACTACTATTCCATTGAAAACATTAAGCCGCTTGTATGTAGAGATTTTCCCCTGGGAAAATTCTAGATTACCCATCCAAACTCTCACCAATTACCATTATCTGCCTGGTCTCATTTAACTATATTTATTTACAATAAACCTTTCACAAAATGGACAACAATACTTTGGATCTCAGAAAGCTTGTGTTTCAATATCAATTACATATGTAGATGTTTCCAGATCTCACCCAAGGGAAAAAGTACAAATAGTTCTCTTGTACCTATGATGTATAAGAACAGGTTCTATGGTTACTTCTAAATTCATTATTAGCAAAGGTTGTATTTAAGATTCCTGTGTCTACTGCCTAATAACAGCCAAATTAGTCTCGATGGAATTAGCTGTAATTAAGGACATTGTGAAATATGGTGGAGCAAACAGAATTACGCTGTATTACTTTATTAATAATATTCTTTAACTACACTGTAAATTGCTATTAGGCCTGCATATTACTGCCTGGATATGGAAATAGTCTTTTGCTATGCTAATCTAACACAATTTTCTTTTAAATGTAAACAAATTATACTCTATTAATATGCTGTTCTACTTGCATAGTTAATTATTGTAACAGTAAGGAATAAAATTGTTCTGCTTTCTCTGTTTCTGATGGAAAAAAGGGGCTACATAAATAGTTTAATAGGGAACTAATTATGCAAAAAATTTAGATGCCTAAAATGTGTTTGTAATTACATTAAAATGGTCTTCTGTTCAAATATTGGAAAGCCTGCTAATTGGAGGCTAGCTGAAAATTTAAATATTGTGAATCAATGATTTTAATACAGTACATGTTTAGCTGTGTTTCTGTTCATATTTATTTTGAAAATGAAGAGAATATTTAACAGTGTTTAATAAGAAGGGTCTGAGTTTCATATCAATGAAGGTAGTCTGTAGAGGACCGGAATTTTGAGCACCCGTTTTGCCCAACTCCTTTTTCCTTTATTTGGACGTATGGGTGACTTTTG
This sequence comes from Montemys delectorum, assembly GCA_019843815.1. NCBI lineage: Eukaryota > Metazoa > Chordata > Mammalia > Rodentia > Muridae > Montemys > Montemys delectorum. The sequence continues at coordinate 1,115 of JADRCD010222867.1, forward strand.
GCTCAGAAACAAGAAAAAAAAAAAATGAAAAAGTATCCTGCATGGAGAATAAGTTGCAGCAAAAAGAAAATCGGATGTAGATGGAATCAAAGAGTTCTGGAAAATGCCCCACGACAGGCGAACCAGACTTGATACGGTTGTAAATTGCTAAATTGTTTTAGATAAATAAACACATGTAGCAGATCACCTGCCTGCTCTCCGGGGACTGCCAAGCGCATCGTCTTCCCCAGTTGTAATTAAGAGTGCTAAAGACGCAACGCCTTGTTCTAAATGATCCTTCCTGGCACCCAAGCTCTTATTTTGATGCGGAACCAAGGTTCTTAATCTGAGGAAAATGCAATGCTAAAATAAGCCACTCTTTTCGGAGAGATTTCAACAACCTGTCTTGAATTTTAAAGTATTTTGGGGAAAAGAAAAAAAAAAAAAAGGTCAAACTGTTCATTATAATTTTTATGACAATACAAATGAGAGAGTATTGCATATGTAACTGGGATTTGGGATTAACTGCGCAGATAATTGGGAACCTAGAAATAACTTTATAACTTAAAATGCTTGCCTACTTAACAGAGTTGCTGTGAGGACAAGAAATACAAACTACTAGAAACTATGTCAAAGCCTTTATAGCTCATGAGAAAGGAGGACCATTTGCCTGGAAAGGAAATAATGAACTGAACTGTGGCATGTGATGTCACCGCTGTCTCTAGTTCCTTCCAGTGCAACTTCTACCTACAGTTGCCGCTCATACCCTGACTGTGTAAGAGGTAACCAATGAGTGCGTGGATCTTGGCACCACATCTCATGGGTGCTATAGGATGCTTGGCAGGTCTGTTTTAGGATTAAATACAGAGAATTGTCACCACCAGTATGTTCTCTGCTTTCTCCTAAACAACTTCCATGTTCTTGAACTTAATGGAGCTATCTTGTTTGCTAACTTGGAAAGAGAGGGAGGAAAAAGCATTCAAGTTGAGTTGTGAGCACTTTCAAAGTCATACAGTACATTGAATGGAGCCCAGCATCTCAAACTGGTACTAAAATTCTTTATGTTCCTCCTGTGTGGTTCCCTTGCTCTACTGAGAGTAGGGGATCCCTTATTTCCCTCCTAAATACCATTTACTGACTGACCCACATTTGCATCTGTCTTTCTCCTTACCTAACGGTTTCTCTTTCTTTTTAATGTTCCTTGCAACCCTAATAGAAATTCTTCCTCTTTTAAAGGCCGTCAGTGAAACCTTGGCATTCCTTTCCTTGTCCCCTTCTTTTGAATACCAGGACATATCTGTGTCTTTCTCTTGATGGCTGGCACATTCTTGGGCTTATCATTCTGCTGGCATAGTGTTGGGTGTACTGTTCCCAAGTGTCTTACCTTACACATCTAGTGTCTCTAATATACCCGTAACCAGAGGTAGGCTTTGTACAGATCATTGTCCTTCTATGAGGGCTGAAACACACAGTGATCAAAGAATCCATGAGATACTCCATTACAAAAACAAATGTATTACATTTATTTATTTTGGGTGTCTGCACATGTCAGAGCATTTGTGTAAAGGTCAGAGGTCAATGGACGGGAGTCAGCACTCTCCTTCCACCATTCAAGTCTCTGGAATTGAACTCAAGCCACCATGTTTAGCTAAGTACCTTTACACAGAGCCACTTACCAAGCCCGCGGGACTATCTCAAGAAAGACAGATCACCCAGTTCACCATTAACCATCCATTTAAGAAGATGGAAACACCTAAGCCCACTGACCATACCTGTTCTCTTACCACAGGATGGGCAGTACTGTTTGAGAAAGCATCCTGGAAGGGATGTGTAAGCCAGGGGGAGTAGACTGGGTACTAGAGATTATCATATTCCAATTACATCCATGTATAAATTCTCAAGAATAAAGAAAAAGAATCGAAGTAACCATCTTGGGCTATGGTAGAACTGTCTAGATCATCACAAGGGTTTTGAGCAGTGGCTTTCTAGTTTATTTTGTCATTATCCTGCAATAATCCAGCCCTCTGAATGCTCAGAGAACACACAGCACACTGGGGCCAGACATAAGACCCACAACTGGCAACCTTGTTATTTGCCAGCCAAAATTATTTCTCATATCTCTTTCTAAAATAGAAATTCAAAGTGTCATGATTGCTATGTCCTATAAGCCTTCTCTGAGGTGCTTAATGTGTCTCCTAGAAGCCAGCCAGTCACTACCTCTGTGACGCTGAGAACTATGACGACAAGCTTACTCTTGCCTCCCCTTGCTTCTTCACCAATCTGTGCCTACTTGTCTAAAAATACCACAGTCTTTCATGATACCGTCGTAAAGTTGTGTATCTACTGATGCCATCATCCATTAATATATTCCTTTTGCCTTCTTGCAACTACTAATGAACAGCGAAAGGCCAACATGGTGGAAATGGAAGGAGAAAGAAAGAGTTGCAACGACACTGACGGTTCAAAACTAAATTAGTGGCTCATGAGCAATGGAGAGTTGTGCGCGCATGCGCACTCAGACACACTCTGCCAGGGAAGAGCTTCCTGTTTTACTATGCTACACTCCTTGGTCCCCTGCAACCTGTTCAAGAGGATTTTACTTCCCAGGGAGATCAGACAAAACATGAACAGGAGCAGGCAATGAGGAGGGTTAAATTCTCTTTACGGTGTGGGATAATCAACCTAGCGGGATATTTTCCCTGAATTAAAGTTCCATTACCAAGAGGAGACATAGTGTTTCCACCCACAGCCTTAATTCTTGGACATCTGGTTTGTTCCTCACTGCAGAAACCAGGAAGACCATTGTTCTGTGAGTTATCACAGGGAGAGCCCATATCACAGGGTAAAGTGGATCACAGGGAGAAGGTGAGCTCAAGTGGCTCATTTTCCTTCTTCAGTTGACCTATATGACTCTTCCTTGATCCTTAACTCAATTTTATACACACACACACATCATACCACACACACACGCACACACACACACACACACACACATATACACAGACATATACATATATGTGTGCATATAAAATCACCGTGAAAAAGGTGTTATTGACTCTGTGACAGACAGGTCTACTTTCACTGTTTGCTGGCCTCTTAGCATATGACTCACAGAGAGAATATAAAATCCAAGCAGGTTTTGCTCACCATGGCTTTGGTAAGCCAGTGGGTAACGTAATCTTATCCACTCAGGAGTGCAGTATGTTCTGTGCATAGACACATATCCAGACAGAGAGACTGTGTTTGGAATTCTCATTCCTTCTCATTTTAAAAACAAACATGTATCAGCAGAGCCTCTGACCACTCATTCGGCTACTCTCCAGCTTCCAGAGTTTGATTTCCCACTTGTCAGGAATTGTAAGAAAACTGACTTATAAAAAACTCTCAGAAAAATAAGAGTCTCTTCAAGGGACTAAGGCAGGGTCAGGGAGAAGAGGAAGACAACACACACTCGGCCCACACTGTGGAGGTGGGACCAGTCAGCATGTCAAACAAATTTGGCTTTGTGTACATTCTAGAAGGTTGCTAAAAGTAGTAGTATATCATCTATGCTTTCTCGTGCTGTCGTTGATGATGTATATTACCTTGAAAGCCTGAACAGAAACAAAAAAGTGGTTTTGTGAATTACAACAGCAATGTCTGACCAAATCCCCTCCCCATCCCATCTTTTTATCGCAGAGAAAAGGACTCCCTTCTCCAGAGGCTTCCATAGTGCCTGAAGTACAAAATGTTACCCTCAAGACTGTCATACCGAGCCAGGAGCCAGGAGCCCCATCTTAGCTTCCACTTCTATCTCCGTATATTCTCCTCCAATGACCCCAGCGTTCCTCAAGAAACCATACTTACCAAATCTCAAGTGCCATGAGCACTTGCCATCCTAACACGACACAAAACAAAAAAATGAGACAGGTTTGTACCAGGCCAAGAATGACCACAAAATCAGCTTACGTTAGCTGCAGTAATTCATAAAGCAACATGCCTGCTAATATTTTGGTTCTCTTTAATACCTTTTTTTCCTTTTACTCAATCTGATATAACCTCACGTGTAGTAAGATAATGTCTAGTAAATAACTCCATAATAAAAGAGAATATACAGGAAGAAAATAAGACAGATGGCAGGGCCCTATGGTTAGCTCGTTTTTACACAGTGATTTTTATCTCTGGGTTCTTAAATCCAACCTTTTTTCAAAAGGTTTTACATTAAGTATATGAAATAAGAAAGGCTGGTTTTGACCATCAAAAAAAATCTGTAGATTATTGTATTTCCAAAAATTAAACAACCATTGAAATTTGTGCATTAGTTCCTTCTGCATGGAGCTTCTCATTTGCTCTCAATTCTGTTGTATCAGCACACACACACACACACACACACACACACACATGCACACACACACACACACACACATGCACACACGCACACAAGCACACACACATACAGGAAGTATGGGGTGCTGTTAAGAAACAGAGGCCATTTATCATTTAAGAGATGAATTTAAACCCAGGTAGCAAACAGGTTGTTGGCAACACATGGACAGAAGTGTAAAAGCTACCCCATAATATATAATGCAAACATATTTGAGATAAAGTTAGAATAATGCAGACATATTTCAGATAAAGTTAGATTTACTGACTAGGAGAACTACAGAGAAATAATCACGAATTGCTATTTAATGTAAAATATGATGTGAGTCAAAGGAGCAAGGCCACACCAAATTATCCTCTGCCCTAAGCATCTCCCAGGGTCTCTATCCTATCATTTATCTTTCGTTCTAAAGTTAGAATTCCATCAAGGACCTTGAGAGAAAAATTCAGACGATTCTCTTTCATACAATCATCTCTTTCCGCTATTCTTCCCCCCCCCCCAAAGTCCTGAACTCCCTAAGGGATCTATCTTAAGTTGTCTTTATTCTGAAAAAAAAATATGTTGGACGTTGACAATTTGAAAAAGGGGGGAAAGAATCTAATAAAAAGGAAGCCACACGGATAAGGAGCTTCCTGGGAAATCACATGAGAGAGGTGGGTACCCAGCTGGGTAGCCAATACCGACAAGGAATCTTTGTAATAAAGTATCCATTTGCGTATGGGAGGGGCACTTCAACTTTGAGTGAAACATCTGAGCTTTGTCAAAGTTGCTGGTTATGAGAGAGATGTTTCTCTCTGGCTGTTAAAACTGATCTCAATTTTAATGAGAATGAATTGAAGTTGGAGCAAAACGAGGCTTCCTCTGCCAAATATCACCCTTCGCAACTCCACCCATCCTTTCTTCTCCCTCTTCCCTGTCTTCCCTCCCTCACATCACCTCTCCCACATCACCTGCTCTTATTACTCCAATGTATTTGCTGACGCTATCCTAGGTTGGTCTTGCTGGTATTGTGCTCTGTAGTAAGCAGCCAAGCAAATGTGTCTTTGTTCCCAGCATCCACTGAAACTCATGTCCCTTGTTTGATGGTGTTCCCAGCAAGCTGAGCTCTACGAACAACACAGTCTCTTCATAGCTTTATCTCAGAACACATACTACAACAATATTGCCTAGCAAACAAATATTCGTTTCAGTAAACAAAAACTCACTAGATCACCATTAGAGTCCAAACCATTTTTGAACTGATGGCTAGAAGACAGTCTTGAAGCCGGGTGGGGGGGGGGGGGGTAAAGAAGATAACTATACAAAGTTGAAATCTTTAATTCATTTACCATTGGAATAACCATTAACTGTTATTGCCACCAATTGTCAGTCTCTACAGTCAATACTCAACCAGCTATGGGTGAAAAATATTTGGGGGGACAAGCGAGTCCGTATAGACCATATCTGCTGGTCACTGCCCCCTAAGCAATATAGTAGTATTATTTATAGACCATGTACATTTTATTAGGCGTGGGATGTAATCTGAGATGCTTTAAAGTATATGAGAAATATGCATAGATTCTATGCAAAAATTATGCTACTTCAGACAAGGGACTTGAGCGTCTGCAAATTTTGGCATCCAAAAGGGATCCTGGATCCATCCCAGCAGACACTGAAGGATGGTTATATTTACATTTTCTCCTAGTCTTCTTCTCTTCCTGTTCTTCCTTCTGGACTTCCATCTCCGTAGCAGTCGTTGATCTCTTGATCCAAGGCAATGGCATAATGGAGCTGAATGCTCACAGTGTCAACAGCAGTTACCACTGATACAGTCACACTTCGTAGTAACAGGGTCCCAGCCCATATACTCTTCTGGCCCTTGTTACAGATGCAATCATTCCTGAGTTTATTTACCTGAAATGAGGTCATGCTATTTTGTTAACTATAAAGAAAATATCCAGGGGAGTGATTGTCATGCTGCAGGAGCCCCAGAAGCATGATTTAGTGACTGCAAGCTCAATAATTACAGGTTTCCTGTGGATCCACCATTCATGTTCCCATGTTAAGGTTAACACACCCCTGTAAAGTTATGCTCCAGATTCTCAGATGCTGTAAGAAAAAGTTTATCTGCTTCAGAGTATGGGGTTTTAAAGGAAAGAATGAGAAAAAGTTATAAAAGCACATTTTCTTTACATTTATTTTATGTGTATGTGTGCTTGGTCTACGTACATGTGTGTCACATGCATGAAGTACCTGCAGAAGCCAGAAGAGGGTGTTGGAAACCTTAAAACTGAAATTACAGATTGTTGTGAGCCTTGGGCTAGATGCTGGGATCCGAATTCTGGTCCTCTACAAGTGCTGAGCCAACTGTCTAGGCTCTCCCAAAGTGTACATTTTGAAATTCCCAGAGCCAGTTGAAATAAATGTTATTGTTATATATGATACAATAGTGACTCAAACGACCAATCAGAAACACAAGGAAGCAAAAGGTGCATGTGTATATTTAGGGACTGATAAAAATACACTCTAGAAATTTTTTTCTTAATTTTTACATCACAGGAAGAAAGCATAGGGCAACTGAGTCAACATCATGGAAGCATTCACTCACACCTAAAAACAAGTGGATGTGTAGGTCAACTACTGAAGCACAGCAACTCCAGTGGAATGTGCACCTCATTATTCTGTACTAGATTCTGCATTCCTTTCCAATGCAATCTCTTTTGCATAGTAAGGTTCCTTGGTAGTTGACTGTATTGCCTTTGTTTTATTGGATAAGAAATCATATGTCACACACGAAACAGGAAGTTGAGTATTTATTGTTGGCAATGACCCTCTCTGCTTTCTGAAAACCGCTTAAAGTGATCTACACAATTATTGACTAGGACTACCCTAGCCTATAAAATCTTTAGTGGTCAGGAAATCAGCTGCAAGGATTTTTTTTAGTAGTGGATTTGAAAACAATCAAGGAGATGGTTATAAATTCCAAAATACGTACAAGGCAAGCACGTTGTATAACAGGGGCTAGCCTTTGGTACCCAAACAAAGAGAAACATTTCACCTCAGAGATTTTTTTTTTTTTTTATTGAAATGGCTCTTACCTGCCTGAAGGAGATAGCTCGTTAAGGCAGTGGTTCCCAACCTTCCTAATGCTGCTTTTAATACAGTACCTCATGTAGTGGTGACACCCAACCATAAAATTATTTCACTGTTATTGCCTAAATGTAATTTATGTAAATGTGTGTTATGAGTCATAATGTAAATATCTGATATGAAGACTATCTGATACGTGAAATGGGTCACAACCCACAGATTGAGAACCACTGCTTTAAGCTAGCATAAATGTTAAGGATGCTTTAAGATCTACCTTGTCTGACACTCACAGTTTAGTATAGATTGTTCATATGAAAGCATCTCTCTCCCTTGCAGGTCCTGATGGCTCACACCTTTAATCCTAGCACTCAGGAGCCAGAGGCAGAGCCATAAGGATATTTTATGCCCATTCCACCTCTGAATAACAGCATGGACTTATATTTCTTATGAATGTTTAAGGCATTTGCTTACTCCTGTTTCCAACTAGCTCTTACAACTTATTAAGCCGTTTATTCTATTTTAAGTTCTGTGACATGACTGGTTACCTCTTCTCAGTTCTGGTACCTGCTTCTTCCTCCCTGTCTGGCTGGTAAATTCTCCTGCCCCTGACTCTCTCCCAGAGTTCTGTCTCTCCAGAAGTCCCACCTAGTCTCTCCTGCTTTCCTATAAGCTAGTAGCTCTTTATTAAAACCAATCAAGCTGGGCGGTGGTGGTGCATGCCTTTAATCCCAGCACTTGGGAGGCAGAGGCAGGCAGATTTCTGAGTTCGAGGCCAGCCTGGTCTACAGAGTGAGTTCCAGGACAGCCAGGGCTATACAGAGAAACCCTGTCTCGAAAAACAAACAAACAAACAAAACAAAACAAAACAAAAAAATACCAATCAAAAGGTGAGAGAGGGAGGGTTTACAAAATATGATGCAGCCATATGAATAACAGCCAAAGCCCCTTGGGCACTCAACTCTCTGGAGGCATAGAAATCAGCATTTGAATAATGGAAAGATAGTCCTTATAAGGAGTACAGTAATATTACCCTAACATCAGAGGATCCCCGCAGACCAAGGCCAGCCTGGTCTACAATGTGAGTTCAAAGACAGCCAGGGCTATTACACAGAGAAACTCCATTTCAAACAGGGAAAAGAATCCCTCCCTGCAAACACTAGAATAAACAACTCTTCACTATTTCATGAAAACATTGATGGAGGAAACAGTAGGCAGACAAACTACAGAACGGTAATCCTTGAGTATGGACTGGCTGTGGTTGCACAGGTTTCTTGGAACTCAAGGAATAGCATGAGGGTCAAGCTCCTTAAGGAAGGAGAAAACAGTGAGGAAGTGAGGAAAACCCCCAGAAATGAGGGTGTCTTCAGATACAGTCTAAGAAACAACAAACAAAACAAACAATAGCGTGTAGGGTGCTAACTGCCTTTTCATCTAATTATATACAGGGGATTTTTTTCAAAGTAGAGATTTAAAACTGAGCCTTGTTAGAAAATGCAAAAGTTAAAAAAAAAATTCTAGAGTTAATTGAATGGATAGGTGAATTATCTGAATGAAAAACCTGAAAAGTATGTGTACTGGGCATGTTATAATGGCTGAGGCAAATGTTACAATTCTCTCCTGAGAACACAACCAAGCAGATATGCCAAAGGTTTGCATATGTGCACTAAATAATGTTTCAATTTTATGCGTATTAAAATATTAAATAACCTACATATTTATCAGTGGGAATTGATTAAATAAAAACTCAGATATCCAAACACTAAATTCTTTATCTTTACCAAAATCAAGGATGTTCTGTAATTATGGACTTCAGAAAAATGCCAGTGATATTTTGAAGGGAAAGGGGAATATTTACAAAGCAGCATGCAGAATGTCATCCAGAAATTTACATTTGTGTAGAGAACAAAGGACTTGCAAAAATATGCAATTGATCATCATGGGAGTGGGGTTATGGCTGACTTCCTGTTCTGTGAATTTCATCTTCATCCCTGGAAAGGGAAGAATAGACATTGAACTCGGTTTTAACTAAGTATGTAAAAATCAGAAGCCCCCAGCTCCACTCTCAGAATGTGGTAGGGACAGAATAACTAGAGGTAGCTATTTGTTTGGTTTGGGTTCTTTTTCTGTAATTCCCATAAGGTTATTTTCAGGAGTGGGGCTGGAAGTGGCTGATGTAATTAATTGTCATCACTGAGGCTTACTGCCTCTGTCTGCTAACCTATACCTAGTCCTGCAAGCTTCTAGCCTCTATACAATCTTATCTAGGCCTGGAATGTTTTCAGCATCTAAGACTTACTGCTGGATAAGCTCACCCCTTCTTATTCTTTCTGAACTCTGGCTGGCTGCTTCAACTCAGCTGTTCTGGCTCAAACTCCTTCCCAGGCTGACTGAATTAATCTGGCTTCTGCCTCTTACTTAATTCCTCTGCTTGGCCTCATACTAAGTTTGGCAATCTGTTCTAATCTTCTGACTCCTTCTCATTCTCTGGCTCATTCTGCCTTCACCTGTGTATGTTTTGTTCTCTCTCTGCAACTTGTCTCTTTATAATTGTCCCGGTAAAATCACCATCCCTCTCTGCCCTGCTCCTTCAAGTAGCTTCCCTTTCCTCTCTTTTCTCCTGAGAATTGGGCAGATCCTATCCTAGCAAATCTTTCTCTGATTTGTCTCTTCATCTCCCACTCAATTAGGTATCACTTCCAAGCATAGGTGCTTCCTTCTGCAAACCGCCTTACCTTCTTTGGGATTGAAAGTGTGGTCGAAGGGCATGGCTACACTCCAGCCAGATCACACAGACCTAGAAAGTATTTGGATGTGATCAGAGCAGTCATAGTGCAAGATTAAAGTTTTTTATACAGTTACTGGCTTTTGCTATTTTTTTTTCTAAAAAGTCTAATATGACAAGAAGCTCTTGCTAAAGGTGGTAGATTGTAAAACCACACAGCATTAAAATAATAAAATAAAAATTTTTGTTGTTTTGTCTTGGCACTGGGTAAACTCTGTTTCCATCATTTAGGTTGTTGGTAATATTGGGGATTAGGAAGATTGTCTATTCTCATAAAGATATCTTTTGACCTCCAATTACTAACCACAGGCTCTATGGCCCCCAAGGACGCAGACAGTCACAAGCCGAAAATGCCCTTCATTGCTGTAATCACAACAAGTAAATTCCAGTCACACACAGTCCTAAACAGACTGTGCCTGGAAATCCTGGTTTTCTCCTTCCCCTCTTGTCTAAATCCAGAAGTGTGTATTTCATTGGAAGTGGCTGGAGGTGAGAGGAAGGCAGAGGACATTCAGCAAGGAGCCAGCCCTGTCAGGAGCATCATTAGATTCCCGACAACCGTGCTCCCTCACAAATCTACAGTCCCCACTCCACCCTGAGAACTTCACTGTTGCTTCCAGTTCTTCCTCTTCTGCATGAAATATCAGACAGAAAATCGATGGGAGGCTCTCCCACCAGCTTGTCAAATCTGAACAATTTTCTGCACCAGTTTCTTGATTGTAAGAAATGCAGTCTTTCAAACATGAAGCCTGCCTACCTACTGATCCTTCAGCTCTTTTTCCCATTTCTTTCTCCAACAGCAAGCACTAACCCTGAGTAGCCTGACAAGCTGATCGATCCCATTGTCTCTGGAAGTACTCAGCAATGATGCACAGCAGATATTTTTTTTTTTCGTGATGCCAACATGATAGGAATGATTGCACCTGTGTGTATATTTTGCCTTCTTTCCTTTTATTTTTTAAAATGCCCTTGAAGTGTAACTGTTGAGTATACAGTACACTTGAGTATTTACTATCAAAGTCATGACAACTTTTTGTATATTTACACCAAATCCTCTATGGAAGACAAGTGAGATGCATTATCCACCCAACTGATCTGTGTAACCCCCGTGCATCTCTGAGCTACACTGAGAATGTTTCTAACAGTGTTCCTGCAACTTGACTAGATACTAACCTTTTCTTGTTTTCCTCAAAATGACTCCAACAAATCCTAAATATTACTGTTACTTCACCTGTTTTCCAAACTGTTTGTGCCTCCAGTTGGTTTAATTTTCATGTTGGGAATTCCGAATTGGATTGGCACATTTTTGGTTGACCAGAAGGCTTATTTGTTCAGTAACCTGCTGACCATTTGTCATTGGCTGTCTCTTTTTGATGATTTTTAGGGCTTTGTTACATGTCCTAGTGTCTTAGTCAGGGTTTCTATTCTGCACAAAACATCATGACCAAGAAGCAAGTTGGGGAGGGAAGGGTTTATTCAGCTTACATTTCCACATTGCTGTTCATCACCAAAAGAAGTCAGGACAGGAACTCACACAGGGTAGGAACCTGCAGGCAGGAGCTGATGCAGAGGCCATGGAGGAATTCTGCTTACTGACTTGCTTCCCCTGGCTTGTTCAGCTTGCTTTCTTACAGAACCCAGAACTACCAGCCCAGGGATGGCACCACCCACAAGGGGCCCTCCCTGCTTGATCACTAATTGAGAAAATGCCTTACACTAATTGAGAAAATGCTGGATCTCATGGAGGCATTTCCTCAAGGGAGGCTCTTTTCTCTATGATAACTCCAGATTGTGTCAAATTGACACACAAAACCAACCAGTACATCTAGGTAGAGTTACCTTCCCACAGTTTGTATATTCTTCCTTGTCTTTATGTCTAGCTTTGTTTCATTTGTTCCTAATAATTTGACATTTTAACAAAGCCAAACTCCCAAGTGTTAGGTCTCAAACCTATGACAAAGGGCTAACTGAAGTGCCTATTTAACATAACAAATCATTCCTGGCCGCCAGGTTCTCCCAGTATCCCTCAGTCCTTACCTGCTACAGGATATGGTTGGCTTATCATACCCCTACTCTACACTCCTCCAGCCCAGGAACTAGGCTGCCCTTCTTCCACTTGCCCTTCCCTATATAATCCAGCCATTTTGGTTGTCTACCTTTTATTCTCTTGGCTCTTCCCTCTCCCTTCCTCCTTCTCCACACGTGACTTGGCTCAGGGTCCTGTTCATTCTGGACTCCCCAGATGTCTCTGCCTCTGCCCATGCTCTCCACCATACCTAGGGGCCGACATGTTCTTCCTTTTTATATCTTTTTTTTTTTCATCAAATCAAAATTTTTCTTTCTGATTTATACTTTGGTGATCCTCAGAAAAATGGTGCCACCACAAAGATAAATAATTTTCCCCCTAAAAAGATATTGTTTTATCCCTTACAAGTTACATAGCACATGACCACAGACTAAGCAGTTCTGCTGTTAGGAACCTGATTTCATGGAAAACACAAAGCCACGTTTGTTTCTGAAACTAGTGGATCTGTCTCTCCCATACTGTGCTTCAGAATTCACTTATTTTCCTGGCTATTTGTGTGCTGGACATAACTTTTGAAACATTCAGCAACAAAGTCACCAACTATGGAGATAAAGCTTAATATCTTTGTAAAATTAGCTTTCCTTATCCAAGGTCGTGATTTATTTTTCTAATTGTTATTGTCATCTAATAACTTTTTCAGACCCTCTACTGAGATACTAGTCATCTTTAATCAAATGTATTGTTCTTACCCCAGCATTTGTGACTGTTCAAAGCATCGCATAGTGAACAGTTGTACTAGGTTTCTTTATTTCACATTTGATTATTTGCACTATTCAATTTTTGTGTATTGATGGTTTTGGTTCTGGTTTTCTTGTTTGTCAGCCTTTCTGAATTTTCCTATTAGTTCTAATAATTTGTCTATAGATTACTTGGACTTTTCCTTTTTCTTATAGAACAATTAATATTCTGAAAATAAGAAAGTGTTATCTGTTGCTTTCTAATATATTCCCCTTCCCTCTCCTCTTCCCCCCCTTTCCTCTTTTAGCTCCTTCTTCTCCAACACCACCCACTTCCTTCTCTTTGCAATATCTTCTTCCTCTATGTATTATATGACTATGGTTATCAATAAAATTCTGAAGCAACCGTCCTCTTTGTGTTTATCATAACCAACAGGGGATGCCCCCAGCACGGGATGCCCCCAGCACGGGATGCCCCCAACATGGGATTCTTGCTCCCAACACGGGATGCTAGCTCCCAACAAGGGATGCTCCCAACAAGGGATGCTTCCAACACGGGATGCCCCCAGAGCCTTATTTGAGGCTTTTCTGGGATGTGCTTAACTGGTTCAGAAATAGTTTATTCTTCTCCTAACTTTCTCTCTTTTGCATTTGAATATCATCTTTAAATAACAAATCACTGTAGAAATTTCATTCATTTGTTCTATATCCCCTAAGGCAATCATATATAGTATTTTATTCATCAGTTAATACGAACTTCTATTTCTAGTGTTAAGTCATATTTACATTCCTGATATAAACTATTTGTTTAGGCTTTAAAACATATGCTAGTGGACAAAACCTCAGTATTACTTTATTTAAGATGTATAACTGTATTTTATAATTAAATTGTATTTATTTAACTTTCCTTTAAGAAGTTTTGGCCAATAATGTAGTTCTTTGTCACATTATGACTTCTGAAATAAAGAAAAGATGATGAGATAGATTTGTTTTCTGAAGCTTTGGTACTGGGACCTACATTATTGCTTAGTTGTTTCTAATGCCTACTACTTGTTGTCCATTTGTAGATATTATAACACTTGTTACAATTTTCAATAGTAACTTTTTAATTTTTGCATATCGTTCTGTCATTGTTTCAGCTTTTGTGACTTTGTTTTCTTTCTTTCAGATTTACTAATCCTGTGTGTGTGTGTGTGTGTGTGTGTGTGTGTGTGTGTTCGTCTACACATATGTTTGTGAGCCAGCTGTCCAGGGAGGCTAGAAGAGGACATTAGATTTCCTAGAATGGAAGCTATAGACAGTTGTTAGTTGTCTTAGGGGAGCCAGGAACAAAATCCTAGTCATCTGCAGGAGTAGTAGCCAGTACTAACCACTGAGCAATCCTCCTACGGCCTTATTTTTCCCTTAAATAAATATAACTTTTTGTTGATGTCTTTCCGTAGTCTAAGCATTCTCATTTTGGTTCATTGATATCATTTTTCTTAAGGTATACTACTAAGTTAACTCTTATTTTGGTTATTGATTTTAATCGTTTTGTTCAACATTATATTTCTTTTTATGTTTTCTTTTTGCTGTTCTCTCTCTCACACATACTCTCTCCCTCCCTCCCTCCCTCCCTCCTGCCCTCCCTGTCTGTCTTTATATAACAGTCTGCTCCTGCTCCTCAGTCTCTAGCTGCTGAGAGTGACATCCAGACAACAGTAAGGTCATGTTAGGATGCGTCTTTCCTGCTCTATCACGATTTCAGAGGCATACAAACAAATCCAATCATCAGAAAGCTTGGCTCAGCTCCTTGGGAGGAAGTGTTTTTATCAGCTCATCTGCCAGGGCCCACAGAGCCCCATAAAACGAAGACTTGCAGCAGTGAGTCAGCAAGACTCTTCCTTAGCCTTCTCGGGAGCTTTCTGGCTTGCCTCAGTTCCTGACTTCCAACGGTGAGCTTGGCTAGGTCCGCAGCCATGTCTGTAACATACATGCTGACAGTTGCTTCCTGAATTTAGCCTCATGGGTCTGTGCATCCAACCAGAAGGATAGGTTTGTGCACACTTCTATCCTTTGCATTGTCTTGTTTTCTACTTGTACCCGTGGCTGCCAAGTGTTGGAAATAGTGTTCCAGGAAAGAATAAATTCACTTCCCAATTGAACTCAACTCCTGAAAATTTTTGCTCCTTAAACTTATTTTTTGCCTTCGCTAATGCCTGGTCGCAACTGTTGATGCTCCTTCCTCCTTTTGAAGGTCATATTAATGAATGGAAGAAGAAAGGAAGGAAAAGGAAAGAAAGAGATATAGCCTGGACAGCTAAGAAAGGACCACAACTATGGAATACTATCTCAACACATGTGAAATAATTAAAACAATTAATAATCACATTGCTCAGAGTCCACAAGTAGTCTAGGCTTGTGCAAGGACTTATGAGGACTGCACCTTGCATCTTCTAAGATTTTCACAGCTTAACCTTTTTCTGACCTGGTGTTGCAGGAAACCTAGCTGGGAATAGTTGCATCTTAATTAGCTTTTACTGAAAAAGAGTGACTTCTTCCAGTCCTTAGAAACCTCCAGTTGCCCTGTAAGAGGACTCTTTGGACAAAACCACATTATATATCCAGTCCTTAAACTAAGAAGCATCAGCGATTACTCTTAGGTCAACATGGCTAAGATCAGTCTCCCCACACATACAGTTTCCTCCTTCAGAGCTGGATTGTGTAGAATGGATGCTAAGAGATGTCAGAGATGGTGCTGGGTGCTAGAGCGTCAACTCCCATGCTGTTCCCTTAACACTAGCACAGGATGTGGAAGAAACTATAAGTTTACACTCAATGGCATTATTCAGATTAGGCTTAAGAAATATGTGTTTAAAAGTTTGTTCCATATATAAGATATGAGAGAAAACATTACTTAAAACAGAATCACTCATTCAATGTGTTCAACTAGTGTGGTTGGTTTGCAATGACCTTTTCTTTTGTTTCAAGGTCTTAAACAATCCTAAAGTAATATTACGTGGCAGCAACATCAGAATTAGTCTCACCTTACAAATAAACAATGACCTTGTCAATGAACAGATGCCAACTGCTCATTGGATGTTAGAGAATGAGGAAAGTGAAACAGTTGGCAAATCTACTCTTTCCTCATACTTGACAAGGGGGATATAAGCCTTGACTTGGCTTGTCCAAGCACATATAGGAAGGCAAGCAGAAGACAGGGATTTGAAGTTTAGTTGCATGCTTTGGTTTGTTCTCTGCATTTCTTCTATCAAATATGAAAATGCCATGTCCATAGAAGAGCTAAAATAGATGTATGAGTACCAAAAACATGATGAGCACATGGAGCAGACAGGGCTTAAGTTTGATTTTGGCGCTGATTCCAATTGAGCCTAGTCAGCAATGAATAATGCCTATGATTTGACCAAATTTGGGTTCGTGAATGGGAAGAAATAAGTGCTATTTCAGGCCAGCAACTTCTGATATTATTTTGTTGTACAGCGTTATTGGTGTACAGCTGACTGATATAGATAGAAAATAGAATGTAAAGTGATTAGCACCCAGCCAATGGACAGAAGCAGCTGACCCCTGTTGTTGAATTAGGGAAGGCTGAAAGAAGCTGAGGAGGAGGGCGACCCTGTAGGAGGACCAGCAGTCTCAATTAATCTGGACCCCCAATATCTCTCAAACACTGGACCACCAAACAGGCAGCGTACACCAGCTGATATGAGGTCCCCAACACATACACAGCAGAGGACTGCTGGGTTTGTTTGTGTTCATTCAGAGATGATGCACCTAACCCTCAAGAGATTGGAGACCCAAGGGAGTGTAGAGGTCAGGTGGGGTGGGTGTGGAGACAGGGGTTGGGGAAGAGGTACGCAATGTAGAACAGTCAGAGGGTGGACGGAGGTGGGGTGGAGGGTGGAGACAGGGATTGGGGAAGAGGTAAGCAATGTAGAACAGCCAGGGGGTGGACAGGGGAGGGGATACACTCCATATTATAAAATATTTTATTGTATTATAAAATATAATATGGAGTGTAATAAATAAATATTTTTAAAAAGGGGAGAAACAAAAAATAACTATTGAACTGGATCATTGGTTATCGGCATTAGCTGCTCTTCTTGAGGGCCCAGGGTCAACTCCAAAACCCACATGGTGGCTCACAATCTTTAATAACCACAGGATCAAGAAATCCAACAGCCTCAGTTGGCATTGCGTGTTCACATTGCACATGCATACATGCAGGCAAAACAGCCATACAATCAATCAATCAATCAATCAATAAACAAATAAATTCAAAGAAATAATTTAACTGTTTAACATCATTTAGAACACAGTTGAATCAGAAATCACATCTAATTCTTCTGCCTCAGTGTGTTAGTTTTTCTAAGACATACATTAGCAAGTCACCATGCTGTGGCGTGGTGGCAAAACTATTTCAACAAGCAATTCTTCCAGCCATGGTATTACAGAGCCTGTGATTGGTGGCTCTGTTACATTGTGTTAACCAATACGGAGACAAAAGAAAGCTGTCAAATACGTGAAAACTGAGAAATAATTCAATGCACTGTTATTCACAAATCTTCTGTCCTGTCACACATAAACTGCACATTTACTATGGGGCTGCTTCACTCAGCCAGGTCTTGGTAGTCACATGTCTAAGTTTAGATTTCTTGGCATTTAAAACTCACTTTTTGGCCCGGAGAGATGGCTCAGCAGTTAAGAGCACTGACTGCTCTTCCAGAGGTCCTGAGTTCAATTCCTAGCACATGGTGGTTTACAACCATCTGTAATGGGATCTGATGCCTTCTTCTGGTGTGTCTGAAGACAGTGACATTGTACTCACATATTCAAAACAAACAAATCTTTAAACAAACAAACAAACAAACAAACCAACAAACAAGCAAAAAGACCTCAGTTTCCTAGTCGGAGTAGCTGTCTTTCCTGTGCTCAGCCACCATGTGCTGCCTGCAGATGCCACATTGAGTTGCACCAAGGCAGAGTGTATCCATCATTTCAGAAATATTCTCCTGAAGGCATCCTTATAGATGATATGTAAAATCCAAAAAAAAAAAAAAAAAAAAAAAAAAAAAATCAAGTCTAGTTGGCCCATTTGCAGCGCTTTAGGTGACACCAACACGCTGTGCTCTGCTGGGTATCCCTTGTGAAATGGGTCTCTCTTGAGTTTCAACACATGAAGCCATCCGACTCTGTCAGCAAGGCTGGCTGGTGATTGATGCTAACGAAATGTATACGGGTACCTCCTGGTTCAGCTGGAAGTCCCAGGATGAAAGAGCAGCTGTGCGGGGCCACAGCATCTGGAAGCAGACTCCACAGCCCTGCAGCTGTGCTTACCTCCAGCTCACTGCCAAGCTCAGAAGGGAACAAAAATCAGTGAAAGGGATAGACCACGGTGTTTACCAAGGAGGAAACCCTCCAACTTACAGCCCTGAGAAGTAGGATGCTTCTGAAGACTGAGAAACGCTAGCACTGAGAAAATGAGGGTGCTTGCTCTAGATCAGCTTGGATTCTAAGGGATTTTTATGTTCTTGTGTCTCTCTCTCTAAGATAAAATGAGCACAACCCCACACTACCAAATGGAGAATGTCGAGAATGATCGATCAGTCTAGGGTGGGCACCCCTTGGCAACAGCATCCCCTGGGATCGCCAAGCCAGGGGCAAGTCATCAGACAAGGTTAGGTTGCTTTCTGTAGAATGTTGACCTTCTAGACAAAGCTAGAACACCTGCAGAAGGAGTTATAAAAATAAGAGTCTATATATCAAAATACGTGGGTCCTTGTATCTTGACAATGGACCCCTCACCCCAAAATTCAGATTCCTGGCCTTAGGAAAAAGCCAACCCTTTAAGGATTATTGTTTAAGGGGTTATAGTTGCAACAGCAGCTCTTAAAACACATGAAATATAAAAATGAATGTGTGTCTGGGGAAGCAGTGTTTGAAAGTTTCTCTCCCAAATGAAAGAGACCCCCTGTTTCTTTTCATTGGGTACCGCAGTTTATACTTTTTTTTTTTTTTTTTTTTACAGTCCAGACACCCTGCAAAGTTAAGTGCAAGCCTACTTTTGTTCTTTTACAAAGGGAGTTTGTTTTAAAACATAAAAAAAGGTTAATAAAAAAATAAGTAAATGAGTGTTTCTAACCTTTTCTGAAAAGTAGATTATTATAAGAGAGAGCAAAGTAATTACTTATTCAACAGGTATTTTGCTACACCTGAATTTCCAATCTTAAATAAAACCAGCAACACTGGAGTATTATTATATGTAGTATAGAGACCATTCAATGGCAGACCGTCTTAAAAATTAAGCAGACAAAGGTTAAAAATAGCTTTAAAAAAACTAGACATTTTCCCTTACTAATCAATGTATTTAAGACATGAAAACAAAGACAGTCTTCCCTGGAATCTGCCTACATTCAATGTTTCATCAACTCAAAGCACATTATTAGCTGATAATTGTTAATCAGTGTTTTCTGAAGTTACTTACTCATTTATTTATCCTTAGGAATGCACTTCTCATTAAGGTATATTATACACCTGAAAGGTGTGCTTTAATTTATCACAAGGCAATCAATTACAATATAGAAAGGAACATGGGACGGCGGCCAGATGCAAATAGACACAACGTGATGAGGACAGGTTCCTGTTTTCAATGAAAGGTAATTGGCTAGAGTTGAAAGCACCAAGTAGTCATCGTAGTTCAAAGTGCAGTTAGACGTAGGCATGTGCAAAGGTATGAATGAAAGCAGTTCCTCCCAGTAAGTGGGCTCAGAGAACTGAGCTTAGCAGAAGATGTCGCTTAGCAGAAAATGCATCACTGGAGCTTATGCTGGACCAGTAAGTGTTCTTTGGAAGGCAGATGGTGATGCAGAGACTCGAGGCCACACAGAGAATGTGCAATGGCCTCATCAGGGTAAGCTGAAGTCATGAAACTAGGCATGACAAAGGATGCAGACCCATCAGGAATGAAGGTATAGGTTAGTCCTCCAGGAAAAGAGACAAGACCTGCTGAGGTGCTTGCTGAGGGGGAAGGAAATACAGAATGGGTAGTAGAGGAAGGTAGTTATAAATACCAGCTAAGGCCACATAATCAGTTGCAGAAACGAGGATTATAAAGTAATATGAATGCTTCTGTCTTATTTTGTTAAAAATGCATTTTTCTTTCTTTCAATTTCTTTAACATCAATTGGTATTTAAGTTGAGACACTAAAAGAATGTTTCCAAGGGACATTGCCCCATTGTAAATTTACAAATACGTTTGCGTTTGTACGAGGAATAGTTATATCATGTTAGGCGTTTTCATGATTTTGTTATTGTTTCATGTGGACATGAAATATTATTTATGTCAAGTTGACAAGGGGTAGATTGTAGTGGCTATTCCTGGTTGTCAACTTGACTATATCTGAAATGAGGTACAATCCAGAAATAGAAGGCTCACCTGTGGCCCTAATCTGGAGGCTGAGAGATACAAGTTTCCGACCTGAATCTGGCATGGAGATCTTGAGGCATAGAGGCTATGAATCCCAGAAGATTAAGATAGGAAGATCTATGAGTTCAAGGTCATCTGGGTTTAAAAGTGTGGTGGCACACACCTTTAATCTGGGCCACACCTTTTGCTGGAGACCTATATAAGGACATTGGAAGAAGGAAGGCTCGCTCTGCTTTGCCTGCTTGCCTTGCGGGACTGAGCAACTGCTAAATCTTTGTACTTCCATTCACAGCCGCTGCTGACCTTTGTTGGGAGTTGGACTACAGACTATAAGTCATCAATAAATTCCTTTACTACATAGAGACTACCATAAGTTCTGTGACTCGAGAGAACCCTGACTAATACAAAATTGGTAGACATAAGAGGAAAGGAAGCAAGCAAGCTGCCTGGGAAGCATAAAACAACTTCAAGACTCTCTAGCCTTTAGCGTCAAACGTGAGCTACCAAACATTTTCAAGTGATGGGCTGACGTGCTCCTACCTGCACATTTGGAGATTCACTGCCAGCCCTTTAAGCCTCCTGTAGATGATGCCGCCTTCCGCCTTCCTGTGTTGTCCTAGGCATAAGGAAGTCCAAGGGAAACACTTTTGCTTTTTCCTGATGCCTTCCTACCCCCCTGGCAAGTTCATCTTCCCTGTTCACAAATTCATTGACTTTGCTATTGTCCTCAGAAACAGCTTCTACAGCCTTCCACCATGAGTCCTCCTGCCTTCAGAAGGCATCAGCTTCATGGACCCTATAGCTACCAGATTCTCAACCTCTCCAATGGGAGACAGACATTGTTGTACTAACCAGACTGTATTGTGTGGCCATCTAATAAATCCTCTTTTAACATAAATTCATCTCATCAGTTGTTCCTCTGGAGAACCCCTACTAATACACATGGATATGGTTAGACTTGCATATCTTTTAGTGGAGTGGTTTGTTGTCAAAAACTGGTACATGTCTAATGTAGGGCAAGAAAGGCATGGGGAAGATATGTACTACCTGAACAGCACATCACCCTAGAAATGGCTGTCAACGGGGCCAGCCTGGTGTTTCTGGCCTTGATAAATGAGAGCAGAATGACCTCCAAAGGCAATCCAATTTTTCTTCTGTTGTACTTTTGCTTGAAATGTTATTTACCCTTTGGTGTACTAAGATCTCCCAGGGATTCAGAGTATCTACCTTAATATATTGTCTGTCACACTGGCATTTGTCCATTGACAGAACCTAATGGGATTTTTTTTCACTAATAGTTATTGTTCACTCATTCGCTCATGTCCTAAATGAGTATTTTCTGTGTACCTCATTCATGTCAGCCATAAAGAAGATATACAAAGTGAAAACAGTTGCAAGAAAAATGTTTTCAGTACTCATGGAAAGCTATGCCCATAAAGGAGATCAGGCAATTATTTTCGAGGTACTGATATTTGAAGGAGAAGGATGTGGACAATGTGGATGGAATGAAAAGGCAGAAAGATAGGTTGGTCAAGTGTGACTGAGAAAGAACATTTATGTGCTTCCAAACAGGAAGGCACAGAAAAGGGCATTGTAAAAGCAGACACGGGATCGGTTTCCAAGAATTGTCAATATACCCCTTAATTTTGAGGTTTCAACCATGGGTTTGGCATACTTAAAATATCATCGACAAGTAGCACTGTAATCAAATGTTTTTACACATTTGGAAGGTTTGTCTTTTTATTGTGTGTTTTGAAGCTATTATAAAATAAAAGAAATTTTCTTTCTAATTAGAATAACTTTCTAGTATATGGGGCTGATATGTTTGGAGAACCATCAATCCGTTCTCTGCCACAGACACACCGTCAGGCCATTACGGATAGAAGGCAAATGAGAATATAACACCAAGAAATTAACTGAAGTCTGTATTGCACACATTAAATGGCCACATCTTTATTTTACAAAGAAAACTTTACCAGTTCTCACTATTAATTTGCTTCCAATCATCCAGAACACATAAAATCTCTCTTTTAATTTAAAGAGAGTGAATTAAAAAAAAAAATATTTGGTTTGGGAGCCAAGCCCTAGAAAATCATAAATGATCCTATCTGAAATTTGCTATGGCTAAACAGCAAATCCCAGGGAAAAAAATTATGCTTATATTTGTAATAGAAATGTCAGCAAAGCCCTAAATACGGCAGGTCAACTTGCTCCCATGAGCACACAGCCAAGTCACATTCCTAATTGAAATTTTCCTTGCCCTTCCTACTGTGTATGCTGAGTTCAGTGCCTCATGATAGCAGTTCTTAAATTTTAAAGCCCTGTTTTCATATATTCAGACTAATCTTTGAGTCAGTATTCTTCATTGCCACCATATATATATATATATATATATATATATATATATATATATATATATATTTACATGACTGTAATTCCCTTCAGAGAATAGACTGGTGGGCCTTAGTGCATTAGTAAACAGTGGATTTCAACAGTGTTGGGAATAGGTCTCGGAACCCTTACTTCAATGATGAAAGATAATGAAATTTGTCTTTTTCCTTAGGCAGGACCAGGTTTCTGATTGGAGGACAGCAGCAGGCATCCCGAAGTGGCTAAGGAAGCTTGTGTCAACATTAGCGATGGGATGGTAATCGTGGTCTCTGTTACACTATAGAAAAGCCACAGAGAATAAGCAAGCCAAAACACACACTTAATGATGTCAGCATCCAGCATGCCCAATCCAGTTCCCTGTGTCTTGTCAGAGACTTGTGGGACCAAGTGCATAGCTTGTCTCTGTGTTCAGCAAAGATAACTAGACACAATGGATGGAATCAAAGTTTCAAACCCTACTTTCCAATGACTTTCGGAGGCTTTACTAAATGGGAGTACAACAAGGGTATATTTAACCCTTGAGCTGGCAGCCTGTGTCAGGAACACTGCTGGCTATAAAAAATAATAATCAGAGGCCCATGAACCCCTCTTTTTAAATGCTTACATTCAAACCCAGACACCTGTAGTTTTACTAGTTGTTAAAATGGCTTGTAATCACACATGCATGAGACAGATGTTAACCAGAGCTGCAGTAACTGGTTCCCATTATACAAACACAGGTGAATGGTGGGCAGAAGAGGGGATGGGGAACTGAGATCTGTGTACGTTAAAATCCATCATTGGAGATGTATATCAAGACTGGAAAGCATTTCTTATTAAATCTATATTAGCCTGCCTCTCTGCTGCTTTTTAACGGTGGGCATTTACACCTCCCACCATGGTATACTTACATTTGGACAGGATAATACTGACTAATTCTATCCCCTAAGATGTGTATTCTTAAAAAATTGGTATTCCTGAAATGAATACCAGAGCTTTGTAGAGAGCTTTGAACAGACTTAAACATATAAAGGCTTTGGTAGAATTGCTAATTTGTTGTTGTTGTTGTTGTTTGGTTTGTTTTGTATTATTTTGTTTTTAAATAAAATAATAAAATTGAAGGATCTAATAAAAAAAAAAAGTCAACATTAAAGTGTGTTTCCATAACTTCTTTCAGCCTCTCACCAAAACAGAGCCTTCCTTCTAGCATCCTGCAGTTGGATGTTATAAAGTTTACAGTACAGTGTACCATTTCCCCAGGGGCTGAGTCACACAGCCCAGGATGCACTCCATTGAGGAAGTCACACCAGCTATTACACAAGTACATTTTTTTCCCCTGCGAATGTTTGGTTTGCTCAGCTGAACTTCAGGGGATTCAAAGGTTCCAAAATTCTGGCTTACAACATCTGCTATGTGGAGAGTGGTTCGCTCGTTCTGGAATTCCTTAGTGGGGGAGAAAAAATGAGATTCTCACAGACAACAAGAGCTGTCTTTCCAGAGACCCACATCACACCTGGGATGGGACCTTCCAGCCAACATTCCCTTTCAGAGGCTTTAGCAAAGGGAGAGCAAACAGAATGAGTGGACTGGAGTAATCAGGCGTCGATGTGAAAATCTGTCTGAATCGAAAAGGGAAACAGGATATGTGTCCATGCTCCCATAACTCATCAGGAAAACTCATTCCAAGTCATTCCCAGGGATGATCTACACCCCCAGAGGACCTTATCATTCCACATTTTATTTTTCCATTCTGAAAACAGACTTAAAAAAAAAATCTAAAGTTGTTCTTGGAATGAACTGCAGCCTTGCGCAGATTGTGAATGAAAGATGCCGCAACCTGAAGGTTTGCATCGTGTTTTTTAAAGGGCCAGGAGATTGTTCACTTTGCAGCCCCAACCATTCTCAGGGACATAAATGAGTCCCCAGAGACAGGATGGCCATTGATGATGAGGGAGGTGTTGAATAGACAGCACCTGCCAAATCCACAAACCAGTGACGAGAAAACAGCAAATGGAAGCAGCGGGGAAAAGCTGTTTAGACATATTGCAAAGTCATTTTGGATATTCCCACAATATCTGTTAAATATTCATGTATATTCTGACAACTATGCCCTTGCTCCAAAGCTTGAAATTATTGGGTCTTTAAGTTATTCTCAGAGTATAAACCGAGCACTCCTAGAAGCATATTAATTCTTTCCAACTAATGGCATAACGTTCACTTCACGGGTGTTCCAAGTTTTACTGGGGAACCAGCAACACAGAACTCAGACTGCACATATCTTAAAGGTTGTGTGTGTGTCTGGTCCATGAGACAACACTGGGTGGTAGTTGTGAGTCTGAGTGTGCAGTGGAATGGCTGATGGAGCTTTATTACAAGGCAGACGTCCAAGTGTTCCTCCTAGATTTTCATCCAGCTGATCTGAGACCCCTAGATTGACATATTTTCTAAAACACAAATCCACAAAATTTTAATGTGCTGTCAAGATTAAAATGAAGGGCCAATATGAAGTGTGTTCACAGAAAACCTCCTCATGCCATGAACTCTTGCTGAGTTAAACTTCTATACCCAGGAGAAATTTAGGATGGTTAGCAGAATAGTCGTGGATGTTACAGATATTGGAAGGAAAGCGGGAACAGGTCATGTAGAGATGGCTTCTAAGATTCATCTATACTGATGGTTCATCTATAAGAAAGGGAAGGCTGTGCACACCAGCAGCTACCATGGCTGTGACAGTGGCCCATGCTCCTGGGAGGCTCTCCCTTTTTATGTTGTGAATCTGAGTCTTCCTATTTCCCTCAGTGACTGACAGATGGCCCTGAACAAAGTCACAAAATCAGAACACCTGCAGAATTGACAGAACCATTGCCAAGCTATGACTCTAGCTGGCTTCATCTCTCCAATTATAAACCCAAGGTTATCCAAAGTAAACAAACAAACAAACAAAAAAAACCCCAGCAGTTTATATTGATTTCAAGTCTATGTCAAGAGTCAAAAGAGACCTCTAAGTACCTATCTTACTTCTTGAGTAAAGGTTTAATATATCCTCTTAATTCATCTCTTGAGTAAGAGAGGGACTCTGATATGCGGCTGGACAAACTGGTCATTTGAGACAGGAGTCATCAACAAGACTCACTCTCCAGAGCTTCTCACTTGAGATCTATATACCGTGTTTTAAGGCAGTTTATGGTGTTGTTCCAGGCAACATTCCTAGCTGTCCTGGGCCACATCCAGCCTCAGACCACAGTTACACAAGCTTACAAGTTAGCTCTTGTCTCATGGAGTAATGCATCTTCAATCAATACCATTAATAATAAGAAATCAGGAAGCATTTGTCTTTTATTCTAAACTTTTGAGGAAGAGACCCTTCCCAGGTCCCTAGCAGCAAAAAAAAAAAAAAAAAAAAAAGCAGGAAGCACAGGTTTAAGAAAGCCTTCACAAGACCACTCAAGCTCTGAAGAGACAGATACCCTCCTCACTTTCGGACATGTTTTTTATCTTTTCCTCGTCAAATATTCTGACAATTCTATCAAAAAAGAAATGAGGGATGAGTGGGAGGCACTTTTCTAACCTGGGTGAAATTACTTAGCCATGATTTGTTCACCCACAGTTTTCTTTATAACAGAGTCAGAATACAGAGACTGGATCTTGAGAATCGAAGCTTCCAAATCCAGGTGTTTTTATTTTCCTTCAAAGATGGAATGGAGCTGGGTGATGGTGGAACATGCCTTTAATACCAGCACCTGTGGGAGGGTGGGGCAGAGGCCAGTGGATCTCAGTGAGTTCAAGGCCAGCCTGGACTACAGAGTGAGTTCCAGGATAGCCAGGGCTACAACACAGAAAAGCCATGTCTTGAGGGCGGGGACAGGGGGGAAGAAAGATATATATGTATATGAATAAATAAATAAAACCAATATACTATTTTTTAAAGATACAATGGAAAATGTGTGCTTTTAATTTGTACCTTGAATTTTATTAATAAAAAATTGTTACATCCAAGTTAGATTATCTTGAAAGTCTTCGGCTTGCGTAATGAAAAGATCTCAACAAGTGCAATATACCAGTTCTGAGCTGTTGTTGAACTGAAGGCTGCTGCGCCCTTCCATCCAGCTCTCTGTAGAAGCGCACCCATTTCTCGTATTGACAGCTTCTCATTCCTCCCAGGGAACACGATCTTGTTAAAGTCCCTGTCTTTGTTCAGGAGCTATGCTGAGGTCTCTCTTCTATAAATCCTATAAACATAAGGAAGAACGAATGAAAGAAAAATGCTCTCTATTGATCATGACTTTGCCATGGAGACATGTCTGGTCAAATCTTTTTTGTTGTTGTTGTTCTCACCCCGAACTCATTTTAAAATACCAGTTTCCTTAATAATTTAGGGCTATTAGGACTTCTTCTACTTTTTAATCATCATTATTAATGAAGTGTGTAGCACAAACAAGGCCACCAGGCCTAGCTGTCCCTCCTTACGTAACCAGCCCAGGTCCTCCAGCCTCCATCCCTTGCACTGCTTCGGGAGACTCATCCACTGGCTGAAGTACATCCCCAAGCTAATCGTGCCGACACATGAGAGCTGTAGAGACAGTTCCCAGAGATACACGCAGCCGGAAAAGAAGCCATTCCACACTATTCCCTAGACAGGCAGCTTGGCCTTCATTCCATTCTTCCGTTTACTGTTGAATGGTGCATGGCAGAACCATGACGCTATTATTTATTTTAGAACTGTTATTCCTCTCAATGATTTGAAATAACTGCTCCACAAACGTTTATCTTTCCTCCAGATCTGTGAAGGGGAAAAAAAATTAAGGTTTTAAAGGAGAAGAAAAAAAATAGTAACAGACAAAAGGAGAAAAAAAGGTTGGAGTTATAGTATCCACCTTATACGCCATTTTGTAAGGAGAAAAAGCCTTTGTGGAAAAGGCCAGAGCCTCGGGTTTCCCACATCCAGAGTAGCCCCAGCCCTCCCATATCTCAAGGAAGTTTGCATCTCTAAAGTTCATAGCTACTTCTGTGGTTTTCAGTTCTCCCAGTAGATGTCCAGGCAAGAAGGTTTAATTACTTTAAAAAAAAAATGAGGAGGGGAATATTTTTCCCTTTTTAATACAGAAACAAACAAAGGAACAAGCGAACAAACCCCACAAACTTCTTTGACTAAATAAAGTTTCTAAACAGGTCAGTGTTGAAAGATAGTCCCTCTTTCTTTCAGAAGCTTTATTAGCCTTGCAGTGACTTGAACTTTCACAAACACATTGACACGAATTTTCATTTGAAGGTCGGTCGATCCTTGACTTTAGTACATGATTTGATTGAGTCCATGAACATGATAGCTGTAGATTTACCTTTTGGGAAGTCTTGTTTTCAACAGGCAGAAAGTCCACATACTCCACAGTGAATTCTGCAGCAGAATATATTAAAGAATTTTAGGCTCTGAAACAAGGATGTTCTTGGAATTATCTTTTCCGGTGAAAGCCAGTCCAAGAATTGTGTCATGTTTTAATCAAAAAGCGTTTAGATAAACGACATAAGGTAAACGTCTCAGTAGCAGCCAAAACATTATCTTAGTTCTTGATTTACGAAATATTAATGTCATTTTTGTGGCAGGAAACTCTTTTTTTTTTCCCTCCCTTTACGCATCTCTTTAGAGAAAGAATGTCAGAAAACAGAAAACGTTAACCAGGCTGTCAGTGTTTTTTTAAAAGGAGATTATCAACCACGTTCTGGGATTTCTGTTTCTTCAATAGGTGAGACGGCATCCTGGTTTCATGACTGACACATGCAGTCCCAATACTTAGAAGGTGGGGGCATTGCTAGGAGGTCAATGGCAGCCTTGGCTTTACATAGTTTTGGCCTAGCTTGGGCTACAGAGTAAGGCCCTGTCTACAAGAGTAGGGGGATTGTTAAGGCTTGGGCATCTGTGCACCAGGCCACCACCCTTCGCTGCCATCCCCCTCTCCACGTTGTTAACTCTTGGTTCATCTTTTTTTTAATGTGGCTGTTTCAACTCAAGGCAGAGGCCATGTGTAAACCACCAGAGAAGGGCCAGGTGGCAATGATTTGCTAGGTTTCTGGTGTCATCTGACCTTCATTTCTCTCCTGGGATGTGAAGATAGGAAAGGGGTGGTGGATTATTTAGAAGCACTTTTTACCAAGAATAGCTTCCAATGGGTTGCTAATATTTACCAGAGAGTGAAATTGTTTTAAAGCCATTTTCCAGGAGACAAATTAAGGCACAAATGACATGTTTTCCAAGTTCCTTCAAATTTCTTCACAAGAAATTGCTTGCCACCCTCCAACCCCCCTATATTACACCCCCTACTCCACCCCTGTTTCACTTTGGCTCAGAGGAGAAATAACCAGACAAAGTGTCCCTCTACTGCTTCTAAATGCACTTGGAAGGGACAACTACCTTTTACAGGTAAACTGAGGGGTGGCTTACAAGAGTTCCCATGATGTACTAGTATCAAGTATATGGTAGATCAAGGCAAGAGCCTGGGACTGAATTATCAAGATTACAATTTTATTTTGATATTCCCTGACCCTTACCCTTACTTCCACTCCTGATGGCAGCTCACTGGAACTCAATAATAACTTATGAGTATTAAACACACACACACACACACACATACACACACACATGCACACAGAAACACCCACCCACCCCCACGCATGCACACACATACACACATTCAAACACACACAAATACATACACAAACATGAACACACACAAATACGAACACATGCACACCAAGCTGAACAAAAAAAAAAGTGTGCATGTGTGATGTTATTTAGATCCTGTGCATAAATAGCTATGTGTCTCTTTCAACATAGCATACGTATATGAAAGTGCTTGTACATGGCAGGAATTTCATTGAAACAATAACGCCCCTGGCATAGGACATATCCTAGGGTTTGCAAACTGGCTAATAGCAAATGATGGGTGGTGCATCATTAATTCCTGGATATTGTTCTTCTCTACAGAATTCCCCTTTCCTGAGAGCTTCACAACCATGATAAACAAAAATGTAAAATCACAAGCTTCAAGTCCAATGGGCATGGATTCGTTTGTGGGAGTTACCGTTTTTTAATTGTGATCGGTTTACCTTCCAAATGGCTTTCCCTAACAACGTGAATTCCCTCTCTGGAGAGGAATGGATTTGTACTTATTCATGCTACATATTTTGTTTAAATGTATATGAATCATCCTACTTCACAAGGTCTTACATGCAAAAAAAAAAAAAAAATCCTCTTCATCTTCAATTTCCCAAAGCAAAAAAGTGTCTCACGAATGAGGAAATGGATATCTCATGCTGGGTTGGTTTTTTTTTTTCCTTTTGCTATATAGTCAGAACAGGTGCTGAAATGTGAAACCCTTTGGAGGAATTTTCTAGGGTTGAACAAACTGGTGCTGACATTACCCTCAAGTAAAGCCAGCTTTATGAAGATCCTCTGCAAAGCAGTGGCTGTAGACAGATAATTCATAGATAATGATTTCAAAAAAGACAAAAAAAAAAAAGTATACTGTCACTTTAAGAAAAAATAAACTAAAATATGAACTACAAAAAACCCTGCCATTTCCAGCCTGGGCTTGATTAATGATTTTTCTATCTAATAAAAGGTTCACAAACCATCTGTTTTTCTCCCTAATGCCTTGCCCAAAGGTTTTTCGTTCCTATTTCAGGCTCGGGGCCAACTGACATTCCACTCTTTTTTTTTCCCCAGCCTTGTAAACAAACCCTTCTCTCTTTTTAATCTTCCAGCGCTGTTTCCTACCCGTCGTTATGCATATTCATTGCGAGTAAACATTTTTAGTGTCTACACTTAATCTCTTCCAGTGGCAATTACTGTTCTATGCTGTTTTGTAATGC
Source organism: Montemys delectorum (assembly GCA_019843815.1). Classification (NCBI taxonomy): domain Eukaryota; kingdom Metazoa; phylum Chordata; class Mammalia; order Rodentia; family Muridae; genus Montemys; species Montemys delectorum. The sequence goes on from JADRCD010222867.1 coordinate 31,730, forward strand.
AGGAGGGCCAGCGCTTTCCGTTCTAATAACAGCTGGGCCGCAGATGGAGCCTGCAGTCATTGTAGAAAATAAAAATTTACAAGATGCCAGTGGAATTTATTTCAGTTTTATAGAGTCACAGGAGGGACCTTTCTGTATCCGCCTTCAGTGAAATCTGCAGGCACAAGGCAAGCTTTTGACATTTAATCAAAGGGGGGTTCAGGTAGGGTCTGGAGCAACACGGGGGAGAAAGCAGGTGGGTCATATTAGGCAGTGCCATGGTTAATTTATTTAGAAGTGATTGGCTTAGATGTACAGAGCCAATATTTGACATCGTGTATATATCTTGTTTAGCACCCTGCCTCTAAATTGTTACCACTGGAGAGACAGTGAGCTGTCACTGCGGACCCAACCAGGTGTTGGGTAGGGCTGCGACTTGGAGGTGCTGGTGGCGATGGCTCTGTACTCGCCAAAGACAAGGGGTTTGTGCTGTTTCTAGAACCTGCTTCCTTTCTTCCTCCTTGCTGCCTCATAGTCTTGCTCTGTTATCACTTTTGCAGGGCTCCGCCAGGACCCCAGAGTGTGCGAAGGAGCTTTTGAATACCGGGCGGCAGCCTTTCCTTTAACAATGCGGTTTAACTGGAATTTGTTCTGTTATATGACTCGAGTACGTGAAAATGGATTCATTTGAAAGGCTTAAGTTCCCGATGTGCGCTGTAACACTGATCCGGGGTAGGATTAGAATGGTGCCCTGACATATTGAGCAACCCACGTGCGGTGGTTAAGGCCTAACTACCTCCACCAAAATGAAAAATAAATTGCCTCACGCACACACAGTAAAACTGCAACTCAATTCGAACGCAGGGCTGTTGCTGGAAGTTCGCCCAGTGGCTCTTAGACCTGAGACACTAGACCCCAGCCTCTGCCCTCCTTCCCTTCCCCACCACCTCCCCCCAAAAGGTAGGAAAGAAACCCACGAAACCTACTAAAGGATATTCCATATTTAATTCGATAAATGAGCATGGGTTTCTGGATCAGGTGAGATCCAAGTCAAAGGTGCTTGTATTTTTGCATTGGGTCCTTCTATGCCACGCACCTTCAGCTCGTTGCCTAGCAACCAGGAGAGACCCACTGAGCATGCTCACTGAGAAGTCTAATTGCTATCACATTTTACCTTTTTTTTGTTTTGTTTTGTTTTTTGTTGTTATTTTGTTTGCTTTTTTTTTAATCCTATAACCCTATTAGCCCAAACAGGATATCTGCTGTTTTTTTTTTGTTGTTGTTGTTGTTGTTGTTGTTGTTCTGTTGCTGTTGTTTTTGTTTCTGAAGGCACGACTAAGGTCTACACAAAATTAAAAAGGCAAGAGAATATATTTTGATACCAAAAGAAGTCATTAAATGCCAATATCAGGCATCTATGGCGGGCACAAAAACATCAAAATTGAGTCGACTAACATTAAATAAAGTTTAATTTCCCATTCATTCAGATTTTATAGACCCGTTTATTTTAATTCCCTTATCTTTTCCGATTATGGCCTGATTGTTCTGAGTCCTGGAGGAGGAAACTCTGAGTTTGAGGCCACGTGATTAAGAATATCAGTAAGCTTTGTCACGGAACTTACATTGTTTATCCTGGAAGGAAAGCCATCTTTTATACCTGTGCATTCCCTTCCTCTTTCTCCCTTTACTTGCTTCATGACTCCAGACTCCAAGCTAAGAGCCAGCTCCGTTCACCTTTCCACAAATAGCACGAAATCACTTTGGACATCTCAGAGAAAAAGGCAGATTTTTTTTTCCAAACTTGAAGACAGCCAACACGTTTTAGGTCAGTTAACTAACCAATCCATTTGCTGACCTACCATAATCGTGTGCTTTCTTCCAGAATCTATTTGTGTATATAATGAAATATTTGTTGGACACTATCTACTGAACTGGTTTTGAGACTAAATCGAATGCCATTTAGATTCAGTTTTATGTTAATTTCCAACTACATTTCCAGAACTTCTCTTTTTTTCCTTTTTTCTTTTCCAAATTTCTTCAGTTGAAAAATTAACTTTTCTTGTTAACTGTATTTATTTCATTCTTGTCTTTTCATGAATTTTCTATTTTTTTTTCTACTGTCATGAACTCACTGCACATCGTCCATCAAGTCTATGGAACCAAATGTGAAACCGTTGTTTATACTGAATTGCTTTGTCAAAAATATTCCTAGCGTAGAGCTGGCCTTTTCACCTTCCAGAGCACAGTGGATATCAGCAGGGAGTGGAAATAGGCTCATGAGGTGAGCGCAATGTGTCTAAACCTTAGCTGTACCATTTGTACTGCGCCCTTCCAACCATAACTTCCTTCTTTCTCCAGTAGCCAAGGCTTCCTAGATAGGAAGCCTGCTGGCATCACGATACCCTTAGTGATGGCAGAGGGGGTCTGGAGAGAAATACACTGGCAATATGTGTGTGTGTGTGTGTGTGTGTGTGTGTGTGTGTGCGCGCGCGCGCGTGCACTTGTGCGTGCGTGTGCACATACATGCACATGTGTGCACTCATGTCTTACAGAGATACAATACTAACAGTTTTTGTTTATGCATGAGCCAGTAATTTTGCCATTCCCACAGAGACAAGAGCAGAAGGAGCAAACTTTAGCAGATGAGCCATATTATCTGATGTCCTAGTGTTAGTAAGAATTCTGGAGCCATCCTGGATAAGAAATTAATAAAATCAAATATTTCATTTCATTACGATTAACCTTATTACGCACAGAAGCAGGTCAACCAGCATGGGTAATGAAGAACTAAACAAGGGTAATTGGCGTAGTCGGGATGGCTGGGACGGCTTGCGAATCCCACAGAATAGCTGGTAAAATGGCACTTGATTCCTGTCCCCTTCCACTCCAAAAAGAAACTACTAACAAAAAGAAAATCTAAGTACATACACATATATACACAATATGTGTGTGTTTTTAGTTCCATGGCTGGCACTACTCAACTTCCATTTATATAGCTTCACATATGCTCTTTAATATGTGAAATATACGCTCCGTAGAGAAATCTCCCTTCAGCTTCATTCATGCTGACAGCCCTCTTCCCCCTTTCTACTCTCTCTTCCTGTCTTCTGTCTCATTAATCCCTCTTTTGTGCACACACACATATGAAGAGACACACACATAGTCACACATGCAGGCACGTGGGCTCGGCAATAACAGTAGTCCTTGTTGCCATAGCCTACAATGCTTTAAAAGGAAAATGCCTTTTAATTTCTGTTTCCTCCAAGCCTAGCAGGCTACTGGCCTATAAAGGGACTCTGTTCTGCAAGCCCCTGCTTATTGTAGCAGGCTCGCCCAGAGGTCTGCCTAAATCTCAGTGTTGAAACCCAAGAGGAACATTTGGTTGTAGAGAGCCATGAAGGTTTTTAAGAACAGAAAGAAATGAGGTAATTGTGTGGCAGTTTGCTCTCTCCCATCAAAGAAAGATCAGAATTCACCATCTAATGTATGGTTATTTTGTTACATTGGTACATCAGTGGTATCTGGGCCCATATCAGTTTTTTTTTTTTTTTCTTCAAGTTTTCTCAACCTTAATCTCTAGGCATCCTGTAGAGGGTGGCAAGTTAGAACTCTATTCCAATAAACACATCTTTACATTTCCACGCAGTTAATTCAATTCATTCATTTGAATGCAAGGCCCTTAAGCATCTTCACTTAAAGGTATAGATGTTTTTATTCTGTTTCCTTCTTTCCTTTCTTGCTTTTTCTCTTCTTCTGCTGTATTTAAAGCATTTATTTGTGCTCTAGGCTCCCTAAGGAAAATATGTTGATTCTGTTTTGTTTTGTTTTGTTTTGTTGTTTTTGTTTTTTTTTTTAATTTCTATAATACACCCATGCTTTCTTTTATAGAAAACCTACTATTTGAAATTTTGAAGCATCAAAAATAGTAAGCTAAACTGGTATTTAGAAATGGAAAGCCTAAGGAAAAGTTATTACACTATAAAGTGTAATACGGTCATCTTTTAATTACAAACGAGACCTAGTTTCTTTTCCAGTTCTACGCTTGTAAATGGCATTAAGAAACCAAATGCATTATGCAATCAAAATTGTAAGTATATTTTTCAGATTGTGTGAAAGCAAATTAAAAATTAAATGTCTTTAACAACCGTGCACAGAATTCCTCAGCAAAGGACATTTGAGCCTGTCCTAGGGCTGAAGAATCCTTATTCACAAAAAAAACCTCCAAAATTTGGCAAATGATCCTTTTATTAAAAAAGACGAGCTCATATACATGCCTAGCCATTTATTACAGTTGAAATTCCTAGGGGATATGGCATGTATGTAGTAAATGTGATCCTCCATTTATCAGATGCAAAGGGATGAGAACCTTCTACTAGCTTGATGGATAAGCACAGATTTTTCAACGATTTGGGAGAGAATTGTGTATATTTTTCTCCTATAAAACAAGTATACATATGCAAATTTCATTACAATAGACAAAGGAGTGTCAAAATCGGGAAAGATGGAGTCACGTTTTTTTTCTTTTAAATTATTATCGTTTGAATGCTGTAGAAATGGTTACTAGCTGGGGTTGTGGTTGTTTTAGTAAAAAAAAAATTGCATAAAACACTTTAATAATGCATACCTAACGTTTATTCCTTATTAGTAATTGTTAGGGAACTGGCACTCTGTGCCAGCCTATCTGACTGCACCTGTTGTTACATATTTCCAGGAGACTCACACACCAATTTTGCCTGAGTGCACTGGGTGTATTTGCCATTGTTTTGATTGTACGGTGAGGACACAGGCAGTCTGCATTCAAATAAGAAGGCACATTTCATTTCAAAGAGGGAAGTCATGTCCTTGGAACTTCAGCCTTAATGAAACACTTTTAAAAGGACACACTGATTGGAACGGGAAGAGATCCAAAGAGAGGAGCTTCCAAAGACAGGCGGGTGGCTGCGTAGTCGAGAAGAAAGGAAAATTGATTTGATCCGTGAACTAGAACTATAGTATTCCAAGCAACTTTTGAAAAATCTGTATGAAGTCATCAGGGATGTACAGAGCAATTGTACGTAATAGAGCAACAGACTGCAAGAAAACAGCCCTGCTGAAAGCTGAGTTAGGATGAATTCTAACTATTTTGTTTAGTTTTAAGATTTTTTTTTTCACTCTCAATTTGCTTAAATGAGTCATTGAAGTTCCCTTGACTAATTTTGGCAGAATTAACATTTCTAGCTGGTTGATTTGGGCATCCAGTGTCTTCGGACATCTGTACTATAGAGACACCCGTATGTTGAAGCCCCGCTCCAGCGTTACCCTTACCAATATAGCACATTTCCGTGTATGTAGAACAGAGATTAGACTTTCCCAACACAATTCATACTTTTTAAAAGGCGCGTCAGAATTTTAAAGTGCATTAAATAAAGGGCATTGGCACACTAATACAGCTCTCTTTGAGGAAAGATGTCGCATAATTTCCGCCGAACCCGTTGCACAGACCTTCAATAAAGAAAGTGCTCAAGGGAGGGAAAAAAAACCATACACATGGGGTGTCCTTTGGAGCTAAGTAACTTTATGTTTACAGAAAACTGAGCCCAGGAGATAAATTGTTGCAGACTTAAAGAGGAGAGGAAGACCCCAAGGGACCTGTTGTTTTGTTAACTTATTTTAAATATTGTGTTTTTCTGCAGCTGTCTACTATGTGGAAGGGACTACACAGGCTATTCTAATGTGTGGTAATTTATTTTCCTTTTTAGATAGTTTTTCTTCTCTATCAAAACAGGATGTACATGAAACCAATGGCTTTCTGCTTTCATAGAACCATGGTGTTAGCAACAGACTGGAAGAATTACAGAGGAGTGTAATAGGTGGATGAGCCCGCTCTTAGCTTGGCTCTGGCCTGCTCCTCTCTGGAAGCAGTGCAGGCATAGTTTATGCCACCTAAGATAAGGGCTACTGGCAGACAGAGTCTGGGCGTTTTGCTAAGCAACCTGTTTGCAGAAGTACATTGGGATCATCATGCCGGTTAAAAGTGCAAAATGTGCAAAGTAGAATGTACAAGTGTCCATTTTGTGTACTAAATGGGATGACATACACAACCCAGACCCAAATAGGAACAGTTTGGGACTGGCAAAGACTGAACTGATTGAGTGTAAAATCATCAACGGTAGAGGAAAAGACCAGGAAGGAAGATTCTTCCATGGCCCAGCAGATTCTGACATGTCCATTCTTTACACAAGACAACAGAGAAAATAGAAAAAAAAATATTGAAGAAGAATCATGATAGACAAACACATTGTTTGAGTTAGAAATATCTGCCTTTGTCTGACATCTTTTGACTATTTACTAAGTCTATGTCAAGTCATACTTATTGTCAGGTTGGATCCTGTAGAAAACAAAACAAAACAAAAACGAAGGAATTTCACCATAGGCAACATTGGAAAGAGTATGCCCTTCTGGATGGTAATTCTGCTCCAAGTGCAAAGATCTGGCAACTGAGCTGCCCGCAGGATTAAGCTGGGAGTGTTCCTGAAGTTCAGAGCTGAAGTAATAGCTTTCACCTGTAGGCTTCCAGCCACAACCAGTTCACAAAGAGAAACGTGCAAAAAGTGCCCAAAGGGATGGAAGCAAGCCCTCCTTTAAGCCCCAGGAGGTAACCTCATGCCTGGCCACTCATGGTGTCATTAATTTTTTTTTTTTTAATGTGCCAGATACTTTCATTGTGCCTTTAAAAAGTACTACTGCTTGACTTTTTTCTTTCCTTCTTTCTTTCTTTCTTTCTTTCTTTCTTTCTTTCTTTCTTTCTTTCTTT
>JADRCD010222868.1:0-14639 GCA_019843815.1 Montemys delectorum
ACCAAACTAACAGCCATAACCTATAAAAAGAGAATCTGGGGAAGACCCTTATAGACCCAGTGCTTGCCTTTCCAGGCTGTGAGCACATAAGGGCCTGGCTCATTTGATTCAGTGTGTCATGTTTTCCTGCTGTCCTCCAACCCCTCTGAATCCTACCCTTTTCTCCCTTCCTTCCCTGAGGTTCAGCAATCTCCAAGGGGAGACGTCTGATGGATAAAAACCTCCAATTTAGATATTTTCTGGACAAAGTCTAGCTGTGAATTTCTGCATCCATGTGCCTCTGATGCTAGAGGACATCTCTCTGATGAAGCTTGAACAATGCACAGATCTGGGTTCCTGGGAGATCTGGCCAGTGATTGAGCAGAGGAGTTGGGAGTTAGAATACAGCTACCAGCAAAAAGTCTGGGGGTGACCAGGATGCTAGGGTGTAGAAAGGGGGAAGGGAGATTGCAGCTGGATTCTGTTGCAGAGCTAAGGACATGCCTAAATGATTAGGTCTTGGGGAACAGAGAGTGATGTGTGTGTGTGTGTGTGTGTGTGTGTGTGTGTGTTCACTTTGTTTACTGGTATGTTTGTTTTTTATGATGTAATTATGCTTGCTCTTGGCTTTTGTTTATCCTAAAGAAAAGATAATAATGAGAAGTCAATCACATGTATACAAACAAAACAGCATGTAAAATCCCATTGAATACTCTGGTTCAATATGAATATTGCAGATTTATTCATTCTATTTAATAATTTCCCATTGTATAATATTAATATATCAAAAGTACTTCATTTACTAACTCAAGACTTAGAAAACTATGCAAAGGATTAATGAAATTTGAAAAAAAATCAACAAAGTTTTTAGGGTGTTTTCAGATAAAAATTACAATCATGACTCAAAAGGCAATTCCGTCATGCCAACCATCACAGTCTACCCTAATCCTTATTTTATTACACTGCATCATAGTTTAAAATTTTGCAGGCATCTCTTGCTTCAAAAATTCCTGAACTTTAGCTAACATAGTTTTACAACTTTTATGTTATCTACTAATTCTTTCTCCCACTCATTTAATCAGCTGAAAACCTTAAAAGTTGTTTTCATGTATAAAATTAACTGTTTTCACAATGAACAGTAATTGCTACAACATTACAAAATTTGAAAACTAATTATACATTTAAACTGCCACTGATGGGAAGGCTTCAACATAGGAAAGCCCATTAGCAGGTGTTCTCTGCAAGTTCTTAGAAACTTGGTATTGTGAGACTGCTCAGCCCTTAATGCTAACTCCAAGTGTTGGCTCTGATTCTCACCTCTGACTCTGAAAATATTTCTCCATTGCTTCCTCAGAAAGAAGGTGAAGGTGAGACTGTGTGTGATAGGTGAATTATGCCTGTCAGCACAGAGTTTGGAATTCCTAATGCTTTCAGGGAATCAAAGCTACACCTTCTTATTTTATCTAAAATGAAGTTAAGCATCAGACCCTCTGGAAGGGGCCTGCCTAATCTAAGTGTCAAGGAAGTGAGTCCACTCCAGAAGCCAGACAATAATTAGCACAACATCTAGCTGTAGCAGCACTGTGTTCCTCCAAGTGACACCAGAAATGTCAGACTAAAAATATCTCACAGTTTATAGCTTACATAGCATATCTTATTTAAGATCTAAAGTGAATTAGATAATGCAGTTTATTGAAAGTGTGAATCAGGCCTCTCCTAACCTTTTTATGTGTTTGTTAATTTGAGGGCAGATTGGATTTCACTTTGAAATCAAAATAGACTCTAACTGATCAGCAATCTTCTTGCCTCAGCTTCAGCAGTACTAGGATTATGATAGATATACATGATACAAATGACTTGCAGGGTTCTGAAAAAAAAAATGATACCTCACACTGGACTCTGCATGCTACAGTACCAATATGCCCCACTAGATGTGCCCACTAATGCAATAGTAGATGTAACCAACAACTCTCTTGATTAGATTAAGCCTGCCTCAAAAGATGAGGGGTATGCCTGACACTGTAAACATAATCAATATCAAAGAATAGGTAAGTTGCAGACCCTATGCATATTGTCATTGTGACTCCTAAAAATATGTGTTTAAACATAGATAAGTGCTGTTCTCAGTCTTGTTCAGAGAAGCATTGTGGTGGGGGTTAATGCTAGGGCACATTATTGCACAAATATTAATTTAATAATTATCCTATTCTTTCCTGCACAGATATCACAAAAGAAAAAGAAAAGGAGAGGAACAAAATCATGGCAACACTTTAGCAGATGGGTATGATTAACCATCCTAGTCCTAGTGCAGAGAAAGTACTAGGTTTATGTCTTAGTTGGTGTTTTATTGTTGTGAACAGAAACCATGACCAAGGCAACTCTTATAAGGGCGACATTTAATAGAGGATGGCTTCTAGGTTTAGAGAGGTTCAGGTCATTATCATCAAAGCAGAAGGAGGGCAGCATCCAGGCATAAATGGGACTGGAGGTGTTGATAGTTCTACATCTTGTTCCAAATGCAGTTATCTAAAGACTGGTTTCCAGGCAGCTAGGATGAGTGTATAAAGCCCACACCCACAGTCACACATCTATTCTAACAAGGACACACAACCTGATAGTGCCACTCACTGAACCAAACTAACACAAACCATCACATTACAATTTTCCTTCATAAATGCACAGAAGAAAAGGCTAGTGTTAAATCTGATGTTCTGGGTGGTGATATCAGCTTTAGGACTATAGAAAAGCTGGATAAGTCTCAGTTTTAACATTCTACCCAGAGAACCAAATAACCCTATTAAAAAAATGGGGTACAGAGCTAAACAAATAATTCTCAACTGAGGAATACTGAATGTCTGAGAAGCACCTAAAGAAATGTTCAACATCCTTAGTCATCAGGGAAAGGCAAATCAAAACAATCCTGAGAATCCACCTCACACAAGTCAGAATGGATAGGATAAAAAACTCAGGTGACAGCAGATGCTGGAGAGGTTGTGGAGAAAGAGGAACACTCCTTCATTGCTGGTGGGATTGCAAACAGGTACAACTACTCTGGAAATCAGTTTGGCAGCTCCTCTGGAAATTGGACATAGTACTACCACAAGGACCCAGCTATACCACTCCTGGGCATATACCTAGAAGATGCTCCAACATGTAATAAGGACATATGCTTCACTATGTTCATAGCAGTCTTATTTATAATAGTCAGAAACTGGAAACAACCCAGATGTCCTTCAATAGAGGAATGGATACAGAAAATGTGGTACATCTACACAATGGAGTACTACTCAGCTATTAAAAACAATGAATTTATGAAATTCTTAGGGAAATGGATAGATCTGGAGAATATCATCCTGAGTGAAGTAACCCAATCACAAAAGAATGTGCATGGTATGCACTCTTTGATAAGTGGATATTAGCTCAGAAGATCAGAATACACAAAGTACAATCCACAAACCACAAGAAACTCAAGAGGAAGGAAGACCAAAATATGGACACTTCATTCCTTCTTAAAAGGGGGAACAAAATACCCATGGAAGGAGTTGCAGAGACTAACTATGGAGCAGAGACAGAAGGAAGGACAATCCAGAGACTGTTCCATCTGAGAATCCTTCCCATATTCAATCATCAAATCCAGACACGATTGTGGATGCCAGCAAGTGCTGGCTGACAGGAGCCTAATATAGCTGTCTCTTGAGAGGCTCTGACAATACCTGACTAATACAGAAGTAGAGACTCACAGCCATTCATTGGACTGAGTACAGGGTCCACAATGAAGGAGCTAGAGAAAGGACCCAAGGAGATGAAGGGTTTGCAGCCCCTTGCGAGGAACAACAATATGAACTAACTAGTACCCTCAGAGCTCCCAGGGACAAAAGTACCAACCAAATAGTACACATGGTGGGAATAATGACTCCAGCAGCATATGTAGCAGAAGATGGCTAAGTTGGTCATCAATGGGAAGAGAGGCCCTTGGCGCTGTGAAGGTTCTATGCCCCAGTGCAGGTGAATGACAGGGCCAGGAAGTAGGAGAGGGTGGGTTGGTGAGCGGGGGAGGGTGGAGGGAACAGAGTTTTTTGTTTTTGTTTTTTATTTTATTTAATTTCTTTTCAGAGGGGAAACTGGGAAAGGAGATATCACATGACATGTAAATAAAGAACATATCTAATAAAAAAAATTAAACTTAAAAAATAAGACTGTAAACGAGTCTTATATTTTAAACCATATGTAAGATCCATCTGTGATATAAAAATCTGCTGATCCTTAGTTGATGAAATTATACAGTCAAAGCATTGGTATAGATCCAGGGGAGAACACTGTCTTAGGGTTCAGTGAGTTCTAAGTTCAATGCCCAACACAATGTGCAAATGCAAGGTTCTATTCCCGTAAGGACATTCTTTGCAAAGACAAAGGCTTAGATTGTCATTGCTGTGTATTCTTGTCTCTCTATACACAATATCAATATATTGTTCACATGTTCATTTCCACTTGAATAGCTGTTAATATACATGTGTCTAAAGAACAGGAAAAAGTCAGAACAAGTATTATTCTTTTCCCAAAATGCAAAGAGAAGTAATGTCTGGAAGTACTCTTAAGATCTTAAAATTACCCAACAAACTGTGAGTTCAAACTAATTGAGAAAGTTTCAGATTGTCAAAGTGATAGGAACATTTTCACAACTCTATGAGACTCTTTTAACAATTCATGGGAGAGAGAATTGGGTTCTAACTCTTAAGTACTCTTCTAGCCAAGCTGCAAATAATATTTTACAACCTATTTTCTGTCTGTTGTCTGGATCAATGTATGGCCTCTTGTCATCCATAGAACTTTCCTACTGCCTTTTTCTGGTGCAAACCTGTCCTCCAAGAAGAGCGTATATAACAACCCCTGGAAACAGTGTGGCCCTGAGAGCTCAGCGGCGGCAGCTAGGGAAGCCTGTCTCTTAGTCTGGATATGAGTAGCAGACTGTTGGCTTAATCACTCTAGGACAGAGCCAACTTTGTAAAGCTATGAATATACAGATTTTTCATAGTTGCTTTTTACGTGGTTACCTTCATCTGCCTAGATAAGTCATTTAAATGTTTCTATATCTAATATTGCTAACATCTTCTGCATGAGTTTTTATTAGTTAATATAATTCTGAATTAAGCAAAGAAGAGAGATAACTCTACTACTTCAGTTTGGAGTCTTTTGGATAAATGTCCAAATGCAGAGCTAAGATAGAGAAATTTAGATATTGTATTACTTTTCTGTGGTTGAGATAAAATGCAACAACCAAAACCAATTTATAAAAGATAGTTTATCTTGATTGTGGTTTCCAAGGGGGAGTCTAATGATGGTAGGACAGGCCAGAACAGAAGGAAGATCACATCCTCAGCTTCAAACATGAAGCAGAAAAAGTGGACTAGAAGTGAGGAAAGGTTATAAACTATCAAAGCCCACCCCCTATTGATCCAGTTCTTCTAGACAGGCTATCTCTGATAAAGGTTTCTCATTTTTCGAAACTGAATCACTAAGCAGAGACCAAGTGTTCAAATACATGAGCAGGCTATTTCTCTTAAAACAACAAAACAAACAAACAAAACCTACAGAAAGCCTTTAAGAATAGCTAAATATTGTTAAAGTGCTTGCCTAGCATGTGTAAGGTTTTGGGCTCAAATTCCCAGAACCTAAAGAAAAAAAGAAAAAATATGTAATTACAGAAAAAACAAAACATCAGAAAATTTAAAGCAAACATAGGTTGCCATTTAAAATTAAATTTTGCTATTGGTAGATGTGATTTCCTGAAATATATTTTATTATTACTGTTGATATTCTTTAGTATTTACTTTAAGAAATGAGAAACACTTTGTTAGTATTGATGCATGTTTGAACATAAGGAATTAAAGTAGCAGGTAACCAAATGAATTAATTGAGGGCTCAAGAGAAGAGTACCACTGATTCCAACTGTCAAGACTTAAAAGTTGTTCTCCTACCATTTAAACAGAATCTCACATTTCAAAAATTTTTGGCTAGGATAATTTTAAGTTTTCAAACTTCTCTTCTGCCTAATACAGGCTTGACAATTGCTTAGTCCCTGTACACAGTTCTCTCAGTCTGCTTCAGTGCTTGTGAAGACATTGGAGATGAAATAGTGGCTGCTCTGTTCTCCACATTATGGGATGGCTCCTGCTCCTAGTGATCAGCTAGCTACTGGAGGCTTCTCTAGTGCTTAGGAGAGAGTGAGAGCAGAGGAGACCTGGTGTAAAGGTGGTGTTACACTTATGCCCAAATAGGTATTTCAAGAGACTTATGCTAGAATTAAACGTAAAAATAACTTCTCAGGAAAAGAAACAAATGTGAGAAAAAATAAAAAAAATAACGAAAGTTGAAACTAATAAAATATTTAATATATATTTACATGTTCATAATGTAGAATTCTAAAGCACCAAACATTACAGAGGAAGGATTGCTAACATGTAAGATGGAAAGATAAATAAAGGACTCCATAAATGCAAAATATACAGAGGTTTTAGATACTTAAACTAGTTGTTTCATTAGACCTAATAAACGTAGGTATCTGTATCATACTATTATCCCATCAATGAAAAAGCACTGGTTTACTTTAATATTATACTACTTACTATGCATGTTAATCAGTAAAATGATAAAAAATATATGACCCTGAAATTATTATAGGGATAAAATGAATAAAAATTAAGTCATGAAAAAAGACGCTATGGAGATGGCTTAGTAGTTGAGGATTTGCTGCTGTTTATTTTTAATTTTTTTCATTTTTTTTTGCAGACCCCCCATTAAAAGAATTCAGCAAGCACATCTGTATTTCTTTTCTTTTTCTTAAAGCCAATGAAAAAGACTCAAATTACCAGAATTTTTTAAACCTATTCTTAGCATTATATAATTTAAACAATAGTCAAAGTGAGATGGTTGCCAGCATCCATGCACAACTAGAAAACACCCTTAATTTACACTAAACCAGAAATGTACTACCATTGATGTAGTAATGGCTTTCAACACTAAACACTAAAGTAAAATTGAGATATTTCTCTAGAAGATTCATCTGGCAATATTAACTACACAGCAGGCTGACACTTCTCACTGACATTCCAAAACAATGGGAAGCAGATCCATGCTGATGTTAAAGAACAATCTCTTAGCATTGCTCTCGAGGCACAGGGCTCATCTCAGACTACATTTTGTTTCGTTTAAAGCAAAGTGCATATAGAGATTAAAACAATTTAAAAAACAAAACAAACGGGTCCTGTTTTATGGTCCCAGAAACAAATAAACACAGACTCTAATGAGCTGTTTTTGAAATATTTTAGATGAGGTACAGTTATACAGAAAGTCAAACTCTTTTGAAATCTTAAAAGGAAAGAAAGAAAGAGAGAGAGAGAGAGAGAGAGAGAGAGAGAGAGAGAGAGAGAGAGAAAGGATTTCTATTGTTCCTCCAATGGTGTTTGTTGTGGTTTAACATTTTAACTGTGTGCACTGAATTACCTGTTGTGCAAGCATAGCAGGTGCCCCTTACCATTTATGTCAAGGGTTTCAACTTCTACTCTTTCTTGATCTTTCTCTCCAATTCTCATTGTAGTGATTTATTTATTTATTTATTTATTTGCCACTAACTATTTTGGCTGAAGTTGATTTGAAGTTGCCCATTCCACTACTTCCAAAGGACACTGAGGAGAACAAACATCTGATACTTAATATTAAATAACAGTAAACTTTAAAGTTTTAGAAGCAAGGACTAACAGGATTATATAAAGTGTAAAATTATAAAAATAATTGTACAAGTGACTTGTATGTGGCTAACAAAAATATGAAGGATGTGAGCACAATTCAAGATAAAGGTCAATGCTGTGTGTAAAGGCACAGCACATAGCAGTAACCCTAAGCACACATGTGTACAAGCAACATACAAGAACTAGAAAATTTGGAAAGTTTGTTGTTATATTCACACTTTAAGGCCATAAAATTACTCAAATAAGCCTTTTTTCACATTTGGGACTGAACAAAGGGTGGCTCCATTCTACCATGAATCTGTGTTCCAGCTCAAAGCCTGACCATTATTAATGAACTTGTGATTTGTAGGATATGAGAAATAAGTTAAATTTAACAGAATCCACTAACAAAAGCACTTTCAGAAATTAAAAATAAATGCACCTCTGAGGAAGACAAAACATCAAGTAACCCACAATTATATCCAGAAAGTTTCTCTGTGTAACTGAGATTTAAAAACACACCACATAATGACTCTTTATTGTATGCTTTTATTTAAATAAATTTCTAAAAATAGTTTAATTAAAAATACAGCATATTGCAAATGCTGAGCTTTATTTTCAACTCCATTATGTGTGGCTAGTCACTGAATATATTTTACATGTTTACCAGCATTGAATAGAATGTTTTTTAGAAATTGATTTTGGGAGGAGAGATTTTATAAACTGAAAGGTTTCTTTCCTACTATTTAAAACTCTATCAAATCATTCTATTGCATTGTTATTTAATATGTAGACAATGCTGATAGACACTAAAAGGGTACACTTTTAAATGTTTTTATTTATTCTTGAGAAATTCATATATACAATATATTTTATACATTACATATATATTCATACAAACAATATATGGTTTATATATTATATAAAATATACAATATATTTTCATCATATTCTTTCACCTCTCAATTTTTTCCCATGTCCACTTTTACCTCCCTACCCATCCAATACCATGTTGGTTCTCCCTCTCTCTAAAACCAATCAATCAATCAATTAATAATCAATTTCTTAACTAATTAAATGTAGTTGGAGTGCAGTGTGTATAGATCAACTACTCATGAGCATGGGCCAATACTGCTATGTTGTTGATATATCTCAGGTCACTTCATTAAACAAGGCTGATTTGCTATCTCCCAGCAGCTAATAGCTTTTTAGTTACGGGTGAAACTTTGTGATATTTCACCTACTCCATTCTGGGATTTTGTCTAGCTTAAGCATAGATAAATCCTGGGCATTCTATTAGAATTTCTGAGCTCACATGTGCATCATTCCTGTTGTTTCTGGAAAATGTTGTTCTCTTGAAATTATCCACTGCTTGTGTCTCTTACAACTTTTCTGTCCCTAATTACACATACATTCCATTTAGACTTGAGCACTCTGACGCCTGTCACTCTGCTCCTTGTTCAGTTGCTGTCTCTGTGTTAATTACCATCCAAGCAAAAAACTTTAATCTCAGCACTCTGAAGGCAAAAGCAGATGGATCTTCGTGTGTTCTACTAGGAAATTTAGACCACCCATAGAGACAATGTACCACAAAACAAACAAATTAAACTAAAATATACAGAATTATAACAAAAATTGGGAGAAAGTAACACAAAGCTTAGAAGCAGAGCGTGATGATAGAAAGTTGGATATAGGTGCCTCAAACCAATTTGAAGTTCTAGTGTTCTGTATTTTAGATAAAGGGTTGCAGTCAAGTTTCCCTAATTGATTTAATTTTCTTATAATGCATAGGTCAAATACAATAGGCTTTTAGTAGTTTTGTATGGTATATCTTATTCTGTTTCATGAAAAATCATTAATTATTTAATTAGAATAAAATAGTCTGCATTTACAAAACACCATAGTTTTACTTTCTGATACACTGTGGTGACCTCAAAAGCAATAAGCTGGATGCAACAGAAAGTTGATTTTAGCTTATATTACACTTTAGCTGCACTTGATTAACTTTCTGGATTTCTTCTTGCTTGAAATATAGACTTAGGAAATAGACTTTATACAAGTGGAAAATATCACTTGGTAGAAGTATGCACATTTCAATGCTCGACTTACTTTCTGTCATCTGACAATCATAACTTTTTGCCAGTATTCTATGATTGCAACACCAGTCGTCTTTGATTGAATCTCGGACAGGTCCAGAGACATTTAAATTTTATGACTGTCTTACTAGGACTTTGGTCCACATTCTATGTTTAAATTTAAATAATGAAATCAACTTTATCTGTTAAAGTGTTTGTAAAACTACAGTCGAGTCTTAGAGTTTCTAAATTGCATTAAAGTCAATTAAAGCATTGCTGGGTATATAAATCTTCTAATTTTGAAAACCTTTTATGTGCATCTAAATCAGAGTCACTTGCTTAATGCTAATTGAATGTGGCTCTAACCAAATATTCACTGCATAATATTATCTATTTATAAGTGTAGAAATATTCAGAGGGAACTAAGGTGTTTTATTTGTAAGTAGTGGCTTATTTTGTTTTTCATTTTCTTTTATCAACAACAGGTTTCTTCAGTTTCACTTAAGCAGCTCATACTGCTTCTTTTTTCTGGTCCTATACACTGATTGACTACTACTTGAGCACAGGTCCTACTTCTACTACTTCTGAAGCACAAGCCTAACAGACATGGTTTTGTTTTTGTTTCTATGTGTACGTGTGTGATATTTTCAGACATTTTCCTTCATCTGACATCTGTTTTAGTCTTCCCATTCCCATTTGGACTTTCCATTTGTCCTTTGCTTCCCCTCCACACTGATCCTTCCGCCAATTTGGTGACAGAGAGCAAAAGAAATGCCATCCTTGTAAAGAATCCCAGCATTCTTCGTTGATGAGATTTAACATCCCCTTCTTAGAATTTAAGGCTCGGGTCAAACCTATGAAATCTAAAAGAATTGACAATTTCTAGGATGTGCCATATCTTTGGGAGAACAGGATAACATGCTAAAAGTAAAAGTACTGAAAGAATCTGCATAGGCAGAGTATCAGAGAAAGGAAGCAAAGGAAGGCAAGGGAGAGAATAAGGGGAGGGAGGGAGGGGAAAGAAGACAGGAAGAGAGAAAGAGAGCGAGGGAGGCAGAAAGGGATAGATACAGATAGAGACAGGAACACACAGAGAGAAGTCACTGTCTATGAAGGAGTAGAATAATCAGGGAAGTAAGCCTGGCTTCTGAAGAAAATCAGCGCCACTTCAGGCTGCTGAAATATAGAATGTGTTTGCTTTTTGCTGATGAGCTGAACCTTGATGTTTATTATAACTCTGTTTAGTCCATTCAATCAGTCACATGCATGCCATTAAGCTGTGTTTGGAGAGACAGCTTGTAACTTCTTTGGTCTGCCAAAGTACTATCAAGTGCAAAATAGTGCTTGGTTCCAGGATATACCAATACAATCCTGGTACCAAAACAGGCCTGTCACATGACATTTCCCAGCCATCCTAATTTCATAGATCAATACATTGCCTACCTATTTTTGAAGATGCTAATACAAAGGAACCTATATAACTGTCCAGTTATATAATTAGATCATGTGAAAACTGTGTGTTACTAGGCATTTTCTCTCAACCACAGTTATGGCTCATATACTTAATATACCTTAGATTTTGTTGTTATTTTAAAGACTTTATTTATACTTAGAAATTTATTGTAAACCAGTTCAGTGCTAAGCTAGCACCCCAATCCATCTTAGATCCCTGTGTATCACTTCCTTTTTGAATCATTTGATCTTAATGTTCATTATGGCCCTAGGAGCTAGAGGATGCTGCCTACTCTAAGTTTATAATGTTGTACACAACAGATATATATATATATATATATATATATATATATGAATATCTATATATCATATAAATGTATCATTACACACATATACACACACAAACACATACACACACATACACACACACACACACACACACACACACACACACACACTAGTCCTGAAGTATATATGAAAAATAGGCTCAAGAGTTTAGATACCCAATGTACCATAGTACTCTAGGGTATTCACACATGGTGTTCCCTAAGGATGTAACTCACTACTATATACTAAGTTAATCAATGTACAACTAAAATCGTGTTCCAAATTTTAAACAGCATAATTAACTAATATAATATTAATAAGACTCCCAAATGAACACATCCTAATTATTTTTTGCAACTTAGGACCACACATGAACATTCTTACAAGTACTGTTTGAAATTAACACATCTGTTGAGGAAAGATTGAGCTGAGCTTATATTGCCAATGAAATAGTGACTTCTAAATAAGTTTCAGTGAAGTCTGTACATGTCTCTTTAAACAATATGACATAAGTCTACAAAAATCTAGACACTGCATTACAGTTAGTCTAGGCATCAGCATATACATTTTGTAATCATTCCTTAATCATTGTACACTCTGTACTCCTAATTGAGGAAAAGAACTTAGGCATTTTTAAACTTAGTCTCAATAAATGCGTTTGTTTCTTCTCAGCCATTAGTCTACTAAGTACTCAGTTTCAGACAGAAGTCTTATTAATGTGTGCTTATTAGCACCTCTGACAACTTCATAAATAACAATTATAAGGTGAAAAACTGCAGTCTTCATCCATGAGAAATGACTAGCTGTTTGGGAAGGAAAACAAATTCCATGACTGTAAAAAAAATAAAACAGGAGTTTTTTGGTGTGTTAAAGCGGTGGTAAGACTCAAACCCTAGGGACTTTGAAATGAATACTTATTTATTTTCAACCGAGCAGTATTTTTCTTTAAGTGTCACTCTTCATTAGCACAGACAGTAATAACTCATTCTCTAAAATGTTTATTTGCAGCCAGACATTCTCATGTTTGTGTCTGTAGCATTAACTCCATTTTGATTTGAAACAAAGCTTAGTGGCTTGAATGTAAGCTCTTTAAGTACAAAACATCTCTGCCAAATACATTGGATGTGTTAAAGTGACTGTCTGATATGAAATAAAAATATCATTGCAACAGTTAATGTTTAATGTCAATTTATATCCTTTTCTGAGGCTTCACATTCTAAGAACTGCATTTTAATCATGTAGTCTAGCCCTGAAATTTATTGAAAATAAAATAAAAAGAAATGCTCCCTAATAGCCAAGTGCACTCTGTTTTATCACAGTGAGGATATGGGTAGTAATCTACAGCAACAAGATTGGTATCCAATGAAACACGCCAGGAGATACGTCAGAGCCCAGCACTCATCTGTATTTCTGTGACCATAATATTTTCAAGAAGAAAGATAAACTCCCTAATTTCTTTCTCAGCTTGTTCATTCTTTGTGTAAAGGAAGGCTACTGATTTATTTGACTTAATTTTATATCCAGCCACTTTGCTGAAGTTGTTTATCAGCCAGAGAAGTTCTCTGGTAGAATTTTTGGGGTTGCTCATGTATAGTATCATATCATCTGCAAATAGTGATACCTTTATTTCTTCTTTACCAATTTGTATCCCCTTGATCTCTTTTTTGTTGTCTTATTGTTCTAGCTAACACTTTAAGTACTATATTGAATAGATATGGGGAGAGTGGGCATCCTTGTCTTCTCCTTGATTTCAGTGGGATTGCTTCAAGTATGTCTCCATTTAATTTGATATTGGCTATTGGTTTGCAGTTCAAGTCTTTCAAGAAAGAAATTGAAGAAGATCACAGAAAATAGAGAGATCTCCCATTCTCATGGATTGGCACAATTAAGATAGTAAAGATGGTCATCCTACCTGTCTTAGTCAGGGTTTCTATTCCTGCACAAATATCATGACCAAGAAGCAAATTGGGGAGGAAAGGGTTTATTCAGCTTACTTCTACATTGCTGTTGATCACCAAAGGAAGTCAGGACTGGAACTAAAGCAGGTCAGGAAGCAGAAGCTGATGCAGAGGCCATGGAGGGATGTCCCTTACTGGCTTGCTTCCCCTGGCTTGCTGAGCCTGCTCTCTTATAGAACCCAAGACTTCCAGCCCAGGGATGGCATTACCCACAAGGGGCCCTATCCCCTTGATCACTAATTGAGAAAATGCCCCACAGCTGGGTCTCATGGAGGTACTTCCCCAACTGAAGCTCCCTTCTCAGTGATAACTCCAGCCTGTGTCAAGTTGACACACAAAACCAACCAGTACAATACCACAGGCAATCTATAGATTCAATGCAATCCCCATCAAAATTCCAACACAGTTCTTCGAAGACTAGGAAAGAGCAATTCTCAAATACTTCTGGAAAGGCAAAAAAACACAGAATAGCAAAAAACAATTCTTAACAATAAAAAAACAGCTGTGGGAATCACCATCCCTGACCTCAAGCTTTACTACAGAGCAATAGTGATAAAAACTGCATGGTACTGGTAGTGAGACAGACATGATGATCAATGGAGTAGAATTGAAGACACAGAAATAAAACTACACACTTATGCACACTTGATCTTTGACAAAGATGCCAAAAATACACAAGGGAAAAAAGAAAGCATCTTCAATTAATGCTGCTGGTTTAACTGGCTGTCTGTATGTAGAAGAATGAAAATAGACCCATATTTGTCACCTTGTACAAAGCTCAAGTCCAAGTGGATTAAAGACCGCAACATTAAACCAGATATACTGAATCTAATAGAAGAGAATATAGCAAAGAGTCTTGAACTCATTGGTACAGGGGAAAATTTCCTAAACAGAACTCTAGTGGGTCATGCTCTAAGATCAAGAATTAACGAATAAAAAAAAAAAAAAAAAAAAAAAAATAAAAAGCCGGGCGGTGGTGGCGCACGCCTTTAATCCCAGCACTTGGGAGGCAGAGGCAGGTGGATCTCTGAGTTCGAGGCCAGCCTGGTCTACAGGGTGAGTTCCAGGACAGCCAGGGCTACACAGAGAAACCCTGTCTCGAAAAACCAAAAAAAAAAAAAAAA
>JADRCD010222868.1:14739-22239 GCA_019843815.1 Montemys delectorum
AAAAAAAAAAAAAAAAGAATTAATTAATAAGACTTCATGAAACTGGAAAGCTTCTATAAGGCAAAAGACATAGTCAATAAGACAAATCGGCAACCTACCGATTGAGAAAAAATCTTCACTAACCCCACATCTGATAGATGGCTAATATTCAAAATATAAAAAGAACTCAAGAAGTTAATCACTACAAAAAACAAACAACCCAATTAAAAAATGGGTCACAGAACCAAACTGAGAACTCAATACTGAGCAGTCTCAAATGGCTGAGAAGCACCTAAAGAAATGTGAAAGTCCTTAGTGATCAGCAAAACGCAAATCAAAAGGACCCTGAGACTCCACCTTACACCCACCAGAATAGTTAAGATCAAAACCGCAGCTGACAACACATGTTGGAGAGGATGTGGAGAAAGAGGAACACTCCTCCATTGCTGGTGAGATTGCAAACTGGTACAACCACACTGGAAATCAATCTGGAGGTTCCTCAGAAAATTGGAAATAGACCTACCTGAAGACCCAGCTATACCACTCTTGGGAATACATCCAAAAATGCCCCACTATGCCACAGGGGTACATGTTCCACCATGTTCATAAAGGCCTTATTTGTGATAGCCAGAAGCTGGAAACATCCTAGATGTTCCACAACAGATGAATAGATACAGAAAATGTGGTTCCTTGACACAATGGAATACTACTCAGTAATTAAGAACGAGGACATCCTGAGTTTTGCAGGCAAATGGATGGAACTAGAAAATATCATTCTGAGTGAATTAAGTCAGACCCAAAAGGACATGCATGATACATACACACTAATAAGTGGATATTAGCAAAAAAAAACAAAAAACAAAACAAAAACAAAAAAACAAAAACAAAAAACAACAACAAACAAAAAAAACCAAACCAAAACCAAAACCAAAACCAAACCAAACAAAACAAAATAAAACAGAACAAAAAAACTCCAAAGTACCCAAGATGCAGTCCACTGAACTCAAAAAGGTCAACAAGTTTAAGTGCCCAAGTGAGGACACCTCAGTCCCACTTGGGAGAGAAAAGAAAACAGTCACAAGTAGGGAGGGAGGGAGGGACCTGGAAGGAAAAGTGGACATGGGGTGGTTGGGGGAGGGGGAAATTTGATCTGGTATTGGGTGAGGGAAAAGGATGGAAGCCCTGAGGGCCAGCAGAAACAACAGAAACAGGAAACACCAGGAAATAGGAGGTTGGGGAGACTCTCCAGAATGTACTAGAAACCTGGGAGGTGAGAGACTCCTAGGACTCAAAGGAAGGGGCCATTGATTAAACACTTGACAGTAGGGAGAGGGAAATCATAGAGCCTACCTCTAGCAGGAAGACAGAACATCAAGTGAGGGATGGGGTTGCCATGCCACAGTCAAATCTCTGACCCATAATTATTCCTGTCTGAAAGAATTACAGGGATGGAAATGGAAAGGAGCCTGAGGAAAAGAAGGTCCAGGGACTGGCCAGAAGTGGGATCTAGCCCAAGGGGAGGTCTCAAGACATTATTACTGAGGCTATGGAGTGCTCACAAAAGGGACTATCATGATTGCCCTCCAAAAGACCCAACAAGCAGCTGAAAGAGTCAGAGGCAGATATTTGCACCCAACCAATGGACAGAAGCAGCTAGCCCCCTGTTGTTGAATTAGGGAAGGCTGAAGGAAGCTGAGGAGAAGGGCGATCCTCAAGGAGGACCAGCAGTCTCAATTATTCTGTACCCCCAAGATCTCTCCAACACTGTACCCCCAAACAGACAGCTGATATGAGGCCCCTAACACACATACAGTAGAGGACTTCTGTGTCTGTGTTCCTTCAGAGATGATGCACCTAACCCTCAAGAGACTGGAGACCCCAGGGAGTTTAGAGGTCAGTGGGTTGGAGGTTGGGGGCATCCAGGTGGAGATGGGGGCCATGGGGGTGGGGAGGAGGTGTGGGATGTGGAGTAATCTGAGGGTGAACGGGGGTGGGAAATGGAATATGGAGTTTAAAAATAAATTAATAATAAAAAAAGAAAGATACACTCCCTCTTCTCAGAAGGTACTTGATAGTCATCCCTTTATTTATTTACCTCTTAGTTCACTCATTGTACCCTGTCACAAAATCAACAGAAAGCATGCAATCCTTGTAGGACTCTGTGTATGACTTCTGTTTCTTTATAGGGCCAGTTTGTCAAGAGAGAAGGAATCTCTGCACATATAAAAGTGCTTTATGCAATTTATATAGCTTCAATGTGGGAGGATTATTTTATCCTTTATATTCCTAAGAAAATGATTTACCATATGAACACAGATGTGGGAAATAAACTTTGACACTTCATAGATGAAAAAGTAAATGTAACCACATGCCAAACTGGACAGTAACAGAAGTGACAGTGACATTCCTTAAGAAACGGGAGAAGAAGAACAGGATAGATAGCTCAGTGACTAATTGAACTTGCTTCTCTTACTGAAAACCAAAGTCAGTTCTCATCAACCAAACAGCAGGTTATTCCATTTCTAGGAATCTGACACCTCTGACTTCAGTAGGCATCAGAAGCAAACACAGTGTACGTACAAACAGACAAGTAAAACACTTATAGACATAAAATAAAAATAAATAAATCTTGCAATGAAGAAAGGGGTAATTGCAGTTTGGCTGGGAGGTGGAACGTTGAAAATTCCTCTTGCTCCTATGTCATTAGATCTTTACTTTGCTTTCAGTATATATTTCTGGTTCCCTATTGTTGAATTTACCAAAACTCTACTCTCTTTCAAGTGTTTCTTACTTATTCTTGAAGTCATTTTTCTTAGTGGAACTAGTAATGCATTAGGGCCTGAGTTCTGTTTCCATCTAGCAAGTCCTGATATCAAGAATGGACTGGGAACTTTTTTGTATTTTGTTTTTTTGGTTTTGTTTTGGTTTGGTTTTTTGAGACAGAGTTTCTCTGTGTAGCCCTGACTGTCCTGGAACTCACTCTGTAGACCAGGCTGGCCTGGAACTCAGAAATCTGCCTGCCTCTGCCTCCCAAGTGCTGGGATTAAAGGCGTGCGCCACCACTGCCCGGCTATGGACTGGGAACTTAAAAGGTAAACTTTACCCACTATTTGGAATTGAAGCCAGTGGCCTAGATTTCCATTAATTTGATGCATATATTTTTGTTAAATATAAAATATATGATTTTTAAAGGATTGCAGGAGATAGTGTCAAAGAGAGAGAGTATGGTGTGCAATGTCATAGAATAAATGAGATATGGCATAGTCTTTTGCCCCTCATTTTAAGAGAATGTATTTGTGATGGTTTATATATGCTCAGCCCAGGAAGTGGCACTACTAGAAGGTGTGGCCTTTTTGGAGTAGGTGTGTCACTGTAGGCCTGGGCCTTAAGACCCTCATCTTAGCTTCCTGGAAGCTTGTCTTTCACTAGCAGCCTTCAGATGAAGATGTAGAACTCTCAGCTCTCTCTGTACCATGACTATTTGGATACTGCTATGTTCTCACCTTGATAACAGTGGACTGCACTTCTGAACCTGTAAGCCAGCCCCAATTAAATATTGTTCTAATAAGAATTGCCTCGGTCATGGAGTCTGTTCACAGTAGTAAAACTATAACTAAAACAGTATGAAATTTTCAGTGTCTTTGTTTGGACTTCTATTGCTGTAAAAAAGACAGTATGACCATGGAAAACATTTGCTTGGGGCTTGCTTTAAGTTTAAGAGGTTTAGTTCATTGTTTACATGGTAGAAAGCATAACAGTGTGCATACAGATATAGTGCTCAAAAAGTAGCTAAGAGTCTTGTATCAGTATTCAAAGGCAGCAAGGAGTGAATGAGACACTTCCTAAAGTAAGTGATATCTACTCCTTCAGTGCCACACCTTCTAATAGTACCACTTCCTATGGACCTATGGGGCCATATTTATTCAAACTACTACACATAACATGTAACCCCATTTAAGAAAATATATTATTTGAGAACTCCACGCAAATATGTAATATGTTTAGATCAGATCCATTCTCACTTATATCCACCCCAACTCTTTCTGTACTCTCTCAATACTTGTCTTTCCCAATTTCTTGCCCCCTACTTTATATGACTGAGTGAGGCTCTTTAGTGTTTCCAGAATGCATGGTTATAGGGTCATTCACTGGAACAATGGCATTTTATCAGAGAACACATCCTTGAAGAAAACTATCTGTTCCTAGCAGTCAAGTACAAATATTTCCTAAGCTAGGAGTTGGACTTTGTGAGCCCTGTCAGTTAAAGTGCACAATTGTTTTTTGATACCACAGTAAATTTTAAGGCATAAAAGGGAAGACAAGGACTCAAAGAAAATTTGTGACATCAATAGGGAAATTGAATGACTATACATCTTAACTATGCATTTTCTTTAAGAAGAAAGTCAACATACATATGTACTACTTTGAGTATTGGAAAAGAGAATCTCCATACCATCCCATCCTCCTACACAATATTTATAGCAACTCTAGGTTTCATGAGTCTCCTTCCTTTGCAGGAAGTCCCATTCAGTCATTTAGTGTAGCCTCCCTTGATGACTGCCCTCATTTGGAGCATCTTCTCCAGAGACTAACTCTGTTGCCTTAATGGAAAGCAGTGGATGTTGCTGATTTGCTAAACATCAAATATTGCTGAACTCATATGGTTAATGACTCACACAGGTGTACAAATATGTGATATCCTCAACCACATGCTATTTCTTTTGCTTGCTTAATTTCCCACAGGGTTCTCTACACATTATATGCTAATAGCTTCACAATGACCTCAAGAATTGAGCTGGTGTAATTGGCACCCACAAAAATATGATAAATTCCTTATCTTGTTATTTTGACCCCACCAAATAACATTTTATTTTACTTCAACCTGTTAGTCACAGTTCTTAAGTCCAACTAATGGAAGAATATGATAAGAAAATAAGAAAGTGTATTGGTTACTTTCTCACTGTTGTGTTGCAGGAATTTAAAAAATGAATCTACCCCGCAAACTCTCTTTCCCACCGGACCATGTCCCAACAGGCTCTTATTATTCTCTCCTAGCTATTAAAAACATTTTGCTCACTCTTCCAGCTATTAAAAACCTCGGCCTTGTGAAGGTTTTGTGCCCCAGTGTAGGGGAATGTCAGGGCCAATAAGTGGGAGAGGGTGGGGGGACAGGCATTGGGAGGGGGGAGGCAAAAGGGGTTTGTTCTTGTTTTTGTTTGTTTGTTTGTTTGTTTGTTTTGGAGGAGAAAATGGGAAGGGGAAAATGTACGTGTAAATAAAGAAAATACAAAAAAAAAAAATCTCACTCACATACAACTTTTACACACCCCACAATCATTTATCTAAATAGCTCCTAAGACCCACTAAGTAAAACATGACTCTCAGTGCCTTAATGTCCAATCATATATATATATATATATATATATATATATATATATATATATATATATATTAAAATCAGAATTTACAAGATACCAACACAATAATTTCTGAACCAGATAATAAAGACATTATTCTAATCCAATTAATCTATTTGGTAAAAACCTTTGCTTGGTTGCATAACCTTGTGGGGTCAGACTCATCCTCATCATCTGTCTCCATCATGACAACCCTCCTCCTGCTTCTCTGACCTTCTTCCTCCTCCAACTCTAGCTCCACCTCTCTATTCCTGTCCAATCACAGGCTTGTCACTGCCTTAATGTGACTGGACAGAGAAAATGCTGAAGCACTATTGTAACAAAATCAAGTTAAGGGAGGGCATAGTTTTCACTCACACTTCAAAGGTGCAGTTCTTCATGGTGGAGAAGTCATGATGCAAGGACCTTGGGGCTCTGGTCCCACTGGGTACAGAAAGCAAGAAGAATGTAAGAGTTCATCTTGCTCTCACCCCTTTTTCTGTTGAGGACTCTGTCCCACAAAATAGTACCATTCACAGTAGGCACCAATTGATGAACCACTTCACAGAGATTCCCAGTGATTTGTGTCTTAGTGAGTCTATATTCTGTCAAATTGACAATATTAATCATGAGGAGAGTTAATTGGCCAATGGGAGCTATGTGGAAGGTCCAGAGACAATGTGGAACTCGGTAAATAAAGAGAAGATTATATAATGACATTGAGGAGGGCATCATGATTAAAAAAAATCCACTATAACATCCATCTTCAAAAATACTTTTTTCAATAGAAAATGTATTATTTTGACAGATGCTACAATATTTGAATCTGTCCCTGTCATCCCTTTTAACTTGGGTAATGGAGATTATCTTGCCTTAAACATTATGACATTAAATTAAGGGACAGAAGAGTTGCATATGCTAAGCCTGTGGAACCTGGGGACAAATTCTCTTTCTATTAACCATCTTTGAGCTTAGGCTGAAATGAATCACTTTTCTGGGTCCTAATTTTTTCTTCTATCAATTGGACATGACAATGTAGGCAATAATGTCCCTACTAAATAAGATATACTGACACTTGGTGTATGCTCTGAAAATGAATAAGATCTTTGTGCTGATACAATTAGATCATCTATCATAGGGTTAGGAAGGTGAACCTATTAATCAAAAAAGAAAATTTGTAGCAAGTTTACTTTAAAAGGTATATAAATTGATTCTAAAGACAAATAAAAGAGAATCAGAAATTGTAGGGAGGTATAGATATAAGATCCAATGTAAAGAGAAGAAAAATACTACAGGGTATGATGCATTATTTTTCAGAACCAGAACGAAAAGTGAATATTCCAGCATCCCCAGGATGGAATATTACTCTGTTCTAGATCATGTGAAGTTCATTAGAATAGTTCATATGCAGAGTCCTGTGCTCTTATGAAATCATATTTTTTATTTTCAGAGGAAATTTTTATAGGGATTTTTCAGTGAGTTCCTTATTAAAGATAAAATCCCATTGTTTCAGCCCTTCTTCCCACTGTGAAGAGTTCAGTGTAGAAGTATTTTCAGATGAAGTGGCTTTATCTGTATGTCGGGAGTGAACTATGTATCTGCTCATTTGGAATCAGTACTATGTTATTGGAGAACTTAAAGACATATGTGTTTTCTATGTGTGGAGAGCTATGTATAAAATCCCTAACTGTAGGCAGAGACTATATATTCCTAGATGAGAGATAAGATAGGGAGATACATTTTAGAAGTGTGTTTGACAAGACTTGAAATATAAAATAATACAAAAAATGTAGATATTATTTTTCCCCTGCAATTCTAACATTACTCACCCAGAGTGTTGCATCTTGTACAAGATAACAATTGATACCAACTTATATGAATAAAAGTAGTAGTGGATATTTTTATTATTAATATTATTACTAGTGAAATGTTTAATATGTTTAAGTGAAAAAGATAAAAGGAGGCTCTATTTTTATTAAAAAAGATTTAAGTTTTAACTTGTTCATGCCTTACATATGAAAAATGAATCTACAGTTAGAATTTTAATTAAATTTTTAACTTTTTACTCAATTTTATTTATTTTAATATTTGGTTTAGGACAGATCCCACTATTGTAATTCTCACC
>JADRCD010222868.1:24739-41554 GCA_019843815.1 Montemys delectorum
CTGGTGGTCAACAGCCATGTGGAAGTAAGCTGAATAAATTCTTTCCTCCCCAACTTGCTTCTTGGTTATGATGTTTGTGCAGGAATAGAAACCTTGACTAAGACACACTGCTTCCTGAAAAGCTGATTTGCATGCATCTAGTCTAAGTCAGAGAACTTCACCGGATTACCAGGCCTAGCTCATTCTCCAGCTACCTTCTATGTCTTCAAGGTTTCTACCTGTGCTTAGCCTGAATATATGTCATATTTTAAATAGTTTTAAGGATTTCTGCCATTAGGTGCAGGGAACCGGGACATAAGATAGTTTCTAAAGTGAACATGCTGAAGCTCCAGAAAAGACGGGTGTCCCAGATCAGAAGAGACAAAACAATTCTTTTGGTCACCTCTGAACTCTACATCCCTCACTGGAAATCATAATCACTACCCCATATTCTCATGGACGGCAGCAGGTTTTTATATGCCTACTTATTCAAATACCTGTCTTCTGAAAGCACCCTGTTAGACATACTCAGTAATAATGTTTTGCCAACTATTTGGGCATTCTTCAGCCCAATGCCCCCACCCCCCCAAAAAAAATCCATGTTTTTGGAGATTTTCTGAAAAATTGTGTTCCTTACTTTAACACCATAAAATCATAAGATGAAAAACAAATCGTTATTTTTCTGAAGCATGATTTTTATTTAAACTTCTTATTTAGATTAATTATGCCACCATATACCCTGAAAACAAAATTTATGATCCCTTTATATCTGTCTTCTGTAAGCAAAGTCATGTTTTGATGTCTCATGTCGCCATGACTTTCTCTTCTCTATGTACTTTCCACTGAGCTTCCTTGCCTTAATCAGTGTAGAGGTTAGTAACTAGCCTTCCTCTTCTGTTTAAATCTTTAGTTTCTTTCCAACTAATTTTATTTCTACATGAATATATCCCTGCAATTCTTACTTAAATATGAAAGTCTTCCTGTTGCATCCTAGCACAGGGCCCTACTTCCTAACATAAAGTCATTTATTTTATATGGACTACCTTTCTCATGTCATTTTGTATTTTCAAATTCTATCAAATCTGAAGAAACGTATATTAAAGCAAATATATGGTATATAAGCAGCAATACTGCATAACCACGAAGAATTTCAAATATACCTCTACCCTCTTCCAGTGTAGCAGCCACCTGTTTATACTGGCCCACTATCTTTGTCTTAACACATCTTACAAGTCACATTTCCCAACAAGAATTGAGAGGAAATTAATAAAGTCCTTAAGTATCAGTCTCTGACCCTGACCTCAGAAATCAGAATCCAAACTGTGGAAGGTAGGCTATAATTTCATTCATGTCCTTTATAACAGCTTTATAAATTGGAAAAATTTTAGTTTTTTTCGGTTGTTGTTTCTTAATATTTAAGTATCATATATGTATATAATGTATATATACATATATATGTCAGTTTTTGATAAATGTATCTCATTAGATGTATACTATTGATAGAAATCACCCATCAAGAATCCATTCTGAAGCTGGAAACAACCCAGATGTCCCACGACAGAAGAATGGATATAGAAAATGTGGTTCATTTACACAATGGAATACTACTCAACTATTAAGAATGAGGACATCCTGAGTTTTGCAGGAAAATGGATGGAACTAGAAAATATCATCCTGAGAGTGAGGTAACTCAGACCCAAAAGGATATGCATATTATGTACTCACTAATATGTGGCTAGTAACTAAAAAAAAAAAAAAAAAAAAAAGAGTACAGAATACCCAAGATACAAGTCACATAACCCAAAAAGGTCAACAAGCTGAAGGGCCCAAGTGAGGATGCCTAAGTCCCACTTGGGAGGGAGAAGAAAACAATCACAAGTGGGGAGATATGGTAGCACCTGGGAGGGAAAGTGAAAGAGGTGGGGAGGGAGAGGGGAACCAAATCTGGTATTGGGTGAGGTAAAAGGACTGAAGCCCTGAGGGCAAGCAGAAAGAGTGGAAAAAGGCAACCTCAGGAGGTAGAAGGTTGGGGGGACCCTACAGAATTCACCAGAGACCTGGGAGGTGAGAGATTCTCAGGACTCAAAGTGTTAGATGAAGTGCCTGACAGTAGGGAGAAGGAATTTACAGAGCCCACCTCAAGCAGAAAGAAAAGGCTTCAAGTGAGGGAGGGGTTTGCCATCCCACAGTCAAAACTCAGACCCATAATTGTTTCTGACAGAAAGAACTGCTGGCATGGAAATGGAGAGGAGAGGAGCCTGAGGCAAAGAAGGTCCAGCACAGCCCAAAGTGAGGTCCAGCTCAAGGGGAGGTCCTAAGGCCTGACACTATTACTGAGGGTGTGGAGTGCTTCAGTAACAGTGTCAGTTCTTGGGGACCTGAAAAAGGGACCTATCATGACCATCCTCTGAAAGACCCAAAAAGTAGCTGAAAGAGTCAGATGCAGATATTTGCACCCAATCAATGGACGAAAGCTGTTGTCCCCTGTGGCTGAATTAGGGAACAGCTGGAAGAAGCTGAGGAGGAGGGCGATCCTGTAGGAAGAACAGCATTCTCAATTAACCTGGATCCCCAAGAACTCTCAAACACTGGACCATCAAACAAGCAGCATACACCAGCTGATATGAGGTCCCCAACACATATACAGCAGAGGACTCCCAGGTCTGGGCTTTGTCAGAGAAGATGCACCTAACCCTCAAGAGACTGGAGGCGCTAGGGGGTTTAGAGGTCTGGTAGGGTGGGCGATGGGTGGTGTGTGGTGGGGACATCCTCGTGTAGATGAGGGAGCAAGAAAGAGGTATAGGATGTGGAATAGTAGGAAGGTGGACTGGGAGAGGAATAAAATCTAGAGTGTAAAAATAAATAAATGAAATATGAAATTATAAAAGTATTCATTCTGAGTACTTAGTATACTTGTTCATATTGAATATCAGTCATAAGTTTATAATTTCATATCTTTTAATGTTTACCACACCAATGCAAATAGAGCAAGTCTTTACTGTTATTTTCTGTTAATGAATTAAGAAAGGCTATGTAGAGAAACTAAACATTTTGTATAAAGCTGTTGTCTTAGTTAGGGTTTCTATTCCTGCACAAACATCATGACCAAGAAGCAAGTTGGGGAGGAAAGGGTTTATTCAGCTTACTTCCACATTGCTGTTGATCACCAAAGGAAGTCAGGATTGGAACTCAAGCAGGTCAGGAAACAGGAGCTGATGCAGAGGCCATGGAGGGATGTTTCTTACTGGCTTGCTTCTCCTCATTTGCTCAACCTTCTCTCTTATAGAATCCAAGATTTCCAACCCAGGGATGGCACCACCCACAAGGGGCCCTACCCGCTTGATCACTAAGTGAGAAAATGCCTCAGCAGGATCTCATGGAGGCATTTCCCTAACTGAAGCTCCCTTCTCTGTGATAACTCCAGCCACAAATTGGTACCAGCACAGTGAGGTATTTCTGTGACAACCTGACCATGTTTTGGGGAGGACTGTGGAACAACTTTGGAACTTTGAGCTAGAAGAGCCATTGGTTGTTAAGAACTCTGTGGAATTTCCTGTAAGAGCTTGGAAGATCATGCTGAGAACAGTGCAGAAGATGGAGGCCTGGCCTGTGAAATTTCAGAGGGAAGATTAAAGACTCTTATCAGGGCCATGTTGTTTTGATTGTGAAGATTCTGTGGTTCTGGTTAGCTCGGGCTGAAGAATCAGCTGTAATTAACAAGATACAAGAAGTACTAAAGTCAAATCTTTGCATTACTGGGACTATTGATGCTGGTTAGCTGGAGCTAAGAAATTAGCAGTGATTAAGAAGAGACCAGCATCATTGAGGCGACATCTTCTGGGAAGTGTTTTCTGAGAGCACAGAGGCTGTGTTCCAGAGAGAGCCAAAGTTGTACCTTGTGCTGCAGTAGGACTTGGTAATGTGTGAGAGTCACCCAAGTGGTACTTGTTTTGAAGGCATGAAGAGCAGCTGATGCTCAGCACAGTGAGAGGCCATGGAAGGCAATTGGTGAAGGTGCAGCCTCAGTTGCAATTGATGGCCCAGGCCTCAAGAAGTTGTGGTTTGGCACAATGGAGAGAGCCTATAAGAGGCTATTGGTGAAGCCTAGTTACAGGGGAAGAGAGCAGTGTTTTGGAAATGCCAGTACCATGCAATGACTACCAAGAACAGCAGCAGCAGTGGAGTACAGGCATCTGGAGCCTAGAAGACAAAGAGTATGACAAAGGGCAGAGCTTTAGAGGATCCTGGAAGATCATGAGTTGAATCACAGACATTGGTTTTGCTTTTGATTCTGACTGTGTCCTGATATTTTTCCCTTTTGAAGGAAGAAAGTATTTTAGTGGAGCCCACAGTTAAGAAACTTTGAATTTTAAAAGAAATTGCACATTTTAAATGGATTGAACTTTTAATATGTAAAGACTGTGAGAATTTAGATCTTGGGGATAAATAAGAAAGTAAGGGTTACAGCTTAATAGTGATGTGTTTGTGTGTCAAGTTAACAAGGAGTCAGTTGTACTGGCTGGTTTTCTGTGCCAATTTGACACAGGCTGGAGTTATCACAGAGAAGGGAGCTTTAGTTGGGGAAGTGCCTCCATGAGATCCAGCTGTGGGGCATTTTCTCAATTAGTGATCAAGGGGGTAGGGCCCCTTGTGGGTGGTGCCATCCCTGGGCTGGAAGTCTTGGGTTCTATAAGAGAGAAGGCTGAGCAAATGAGGAGAAGCAAGCCAGTAAGGAACATCCCTCCATGGCCTCTGCATCAGCTCCTGTTTCCTGACCTGCTTGAGTTCCAATCCTGACTTCCTTTGGTGATCAACAGCCATGTGGAAGTAAGCTGAATAAATCCTTTCCTCCCCAACTTACATCTTGGTCATGATGTTTGTGCAGGAATAGAAACCCTGATTAAGACAGCTGTGCAACTAATACCTCTTTCAGCCACAGTACAATTAACTATATCAAATCCACTCTGCAGTCTTCAAAATTGTGCGCACCTACAAAATTGTAGTTAAGATGGTTAAGGTTGATCTGGCAAGATCTAGAATCACTTATGAGACAAACTCCTGGGCATGACTGTGAGAAAATTTTTAGACAGGGTTAACTGAGGAAGTACACCACCATCCTACCGTCACATATGCTTGTACTTTAGCAACCAGTAATGGCACTGCAGTTTCTATTTCTAGAAAGAAGAAATTATTAGACTTTCCACAAATAAGTTCTTTAAGAATAAAGGAACTAATTGTTCCATATCAAATCAGAGAAATGCAGTTTGATTCCCTTTAGGTCTGAGCTCTAGAGTCAGCTACACTGGAACTGATTCTTTGTGGCCAGGCAGTAAGTAGGAACATTAAACAAAAACTGTTGTGAGGCAGAGGCATGCAAATTTCTGAGTTCGAGGACAGCCTGGTCTACAGAGTGAGTTCTAGGACAACTATGGCTTTATAGAGAAACCCTGTCTTAAAAACAAACAAACAAACAAACAAACAAACAAAAAACTGTATGTAAGACTGTGTGTCCAGTACTAGTCGTCATGGACTGGTGTTACTTAGATTTATTTCTCCCTACTCCTAGCCTGCCTTTTACCTTTGCAGTATGATTGTCATGGGAACCATAGTGTTTTGCTTGTTTTTGTTTTTGTTTTGTTTTTTTATCTGTTGTTTGGAAGTTGATTTTTTTCCCCCTGCCTAAGAGCCTGGTCATTAGCAAGGCATCTGCCTTCCTGGGAGGATCATATTCTTCATTGTTAATGGATCTCTCTCAGGAGCCATTGGGTCAATTAATCTCATGGACAGATCCTCTTTCCTGCTCCTCAATATCATGAAAAGCTCATGGGACAGCTGATAGCTGCCTTAGAAAACTGTTGAGTGTAGACACTTATTCACAGGTCAAAACAACAGCAACATCAAAACCCACAGCTCTAGTTTCCTTGCCTATTACAAACCTTACAATT
Organism: Montemys delectorum; assembly: GCA_019843815.1. NCBI lineage: Eukaryota > Metazoa > Chordata > Mammalia > Rodentia > Muridae > Montemys > Montemys delectorum. Next base: position 30,664 of record JADRCD010222868.1, read on the forward strand.
CTGGAATCACAGGAAACAAACTAATGATAAACTAGAGTCAGCCATCAGGTATTAAAACTTCACTTTTTAAAGTCTTTATTTAATGATGAAGTCCAATAAGAGATATAATTAGGAAATTGCATGTAACAACATGAAACATTGAAATATTTGAATGTTATATCTCATTGCATTTTATTGCTCTGTTGATTTTCTAGCAATGTTTCAATATGTATACAATAGGGTCATGTGTATAATGGATTGGTATTAATTTAATAGAATTATTTATACTTAATTTTTAGCAATATGACTAACATATCACCAAGTTAGTCTTTTAATTTGAAAGAGCTATCTGAAGCATTGCAAAATGAATGCTATTGTATTATTATACACAAAACGTAATATATGTTAATATGTGTCATAAGCAATAAGTACATAGTTCATCATAGAGGTAAATGACATATGATCTTCAAATGTTTCTTGATCAAAACTATCAAAATTATAGGAAGTATGGGTAATTTTAGTCAATAAACACACAGAGATATAATTAATTTAATTAACATCAATCATTTTGGATAGTTGGTGATGTTTTAGCCAATTATTTAAAACATAATTTTATATTTCCTGTTTTAAAAAAGTTTTAGATTCATTTTAGTTTGTTATTATTATTATTTTTATTGTTGAGTGTTTTACATGCATGTATGTGTGTGCACCAGGTATGTGCCTGATACCTGTGGAGGTCAGAAAAAGGTATCATATTTACTGGAATTGGAGTGGAGGATACTTATGAGAGAGTTCACAGGTGCTGGAGAAGAATCCAAGTCCTCTGCAGGTCTTAAGCACTGAGCATCATCTTCAGCTCTAAAATACAGACATTTTTCTAGCAAAATAAATTATTTGGTTGTCAATTATTGTCAAAATTAGGAATCGGTAGAACTTTAATTTTAATATTAAAAAGTACATTTCTTTAATACCATGGACATTTAGTGTAACTACAAGTCTTAAGGATGGAGAGTTAATCTGTGCCTCCTAGTGGATATGCAGCTTGGAACAAGGAGAGCATAATGGAAATGGGCTCTTGGTGGTGGTAGGAAAAGTCTGTAGCTCTGTTTACCAGGACGAAGGCTCTTACAAGTTTCATTAGTCTTAATTGTAAATGAGTACAGATATTGTCCTGGTGTACTGTGGGCAGCAACAATCACAGTGCATTATTATTGCCATGAGACCATGGAGAGGAACCATGGTTGGAATCTTCCCAGTTTCCTAGTTACCAAACAGGCTTACAGGCAATGCCTATGTTTTGACACAGTAACTCTTCCCTGGTCTTCGAAATATGTAAGACTCTACTGAAATCCTTTTCCACATTTAGAAATGCAAAACTTTACAGGGTTCTGTAAAAATGCAGATTCAACTTCTTTGAATGTGAGCACTGGAGTAGTTCAGGTGTTTAACTAAGCCAGTGAAGTCATCACTGCTGGCTCTCGCACTTCACAGTGAAGGGCAGTGAAGAGAACAGCAGTTTTGCAACCCAAGGTATGCCTGAAGGATTTTTCAGCAACTTCTGTTTCACAAAATTTAGCTTCTTAAAATTCACTCACATCAAAATCTAAGAACAGACAATAACCAAAGATTTATATACTTCTTTCTAAATGGTAGCTCCTGTTAAATGTTGACAACATAAGGTACTGTGCTCTTATGTTCCTGAGAATAGTAAAATGTTCTGCACAAAGTCATCTTCCAGGTCAACCCCGAGTCTAGAGCTCAACTTTAACTCCAGATGTTTCTCTCAGACTTCCCTGAAGAGTACTCTACTATCATGAGAAAAAAATCAGATAGATTTTGACAAACATAAGCAAGATATTTTAATCTAACATTTTACATCAGCTAGAGGATGTGGAGCAGTCAGAGGGTGAATGGTGGAGTGGGAAATGAAATATGGAGTGTAAAATATAATTAATTTAATAAAAAAGCAGATAAAAAAGAAAATAGGCTATTAAGTAATTAATTAGTAACTTCTGAGAGATATTGCCTCTCATTCTAATGTGTGTTGTGTATGCAACAGTCAGCACTACGACTTATATCTCTGTTGTAATTATTTTCTCAGAATACAGTTTATTAATGAAATTCATTGTAAGGAATAAAGTCATAAATTTCAACTGTCATTTGCTTCCTGTTTATATGTGTTTGTTTATTTCACATATACTAAATGGGCATTCTATTATAGAAATATATACCTAATTCAGAATTCAGTATATTTAGGTATTTTTCTTAATGATATGTGTAGCTATTTTTCTTAATGATAGACCAAGAAAATGAATGATTGATATTAAAATATCCACCGAGCCACTTTTCATACCCCAGAATATTTTCAGATTGTATCTAAACTGGAAATATTAAATGTAATGATTTAATCTTAATTAATACAAAAAGACTGAGTGACAACTGATCTGTCAATCTGTGGTCTGCAATAGCTAATTGACTATTGTTGGAATTATAATACAAGTGCCATTCAGATAAAATTACAATTGAGCTGTAAATTCTTTTCAGATACTGTAAAGTGTGTGATGGCTAAACTCATTGAGAAGGCGATTACATCCAATTCAGAAAAATTAGGCATGGAATTAAAGTCTGCCATACTTGATGTCAAAACATTACAGATCCTTATGTAGAAATAATTAATGAACATGATTATAATTTTATGATATTTAAAGCTATGAACAGTTCAATAATATCTTTATTCGCCCAAAAATTTAATGATAAAAAACACATTTGATATATTTAATATTTTATTTACATTCACATATACAATGACCCTTTCTATATATCCTTTTATTTATCAAAACAGGATTACTAATCTATAGCATTCATTCACATATACAACTACCTTGTCTATATATCATTTTATTTACCAACATATCATTTCTAATTCATAATAGCAACAATAAAATATCATCATTCAATATTTCTTCAACTTTCAACCTGCATCTAATATATTGCAACATTTGTTTTTGCTTCAAATTTGCCCTTATTTTTACCTATGTCCTCCATTTATTCTAAGTATACATAGATTTGCATATCCTTCCTTGGGCCCTCTTTACCACTTAGATTCTTTGGGTCTGTGTATTGTAGCATGGTTATCTTATACTTTATGGCTAATGTCTACTTAGAAGTGAGTATATATCATGGGTGTATTTCTAGATCTGGGTTATTTCACTTAGGATGATATTTTCTAGTTCTATCCATTTGCCTGAAAAATTCATAATGTCTTTTTATTTTTAATAGCTGACTAGTATTCCATTGTGTAGATGTACTATATTTTCTTTATCTTCTTCAGTATAAAGACATCTAATATGTTTCCATTTTCTGGCTATTGAGAATAAAGTTGCTATGAATATAGTTGAGCAAGTGTCCTTGTGGTAGAGTTGGGCATATTTATGTTATATGCACAGGAGTGCTATAGCTAGGTCTTATATGCATCAGTCATGTTTGTAGGTAGAAATCATATGTTTTTTTCACCATGGTCTTCCTGTGTCTACTCACTGTTCATTTAAACTTCTTAACATTTGCAAAATCGCCAATAAAAGGCACATACATAGTATAAATGAAGGACTATAAAGACAAGAGAAAATGAGACATTTTTACACTCTCAGTGCTAAAATAGAAGAGCACAATGCCCACTTAGTCTGGAACCTTTCATATTAATGAACTCAATTTTTCTACTAGTCTGTGTATTACGTGAGAATGACTGCAATGGCATCATGAACTTTTGGTTACAGGTTTTAGCACGAAGTTGATTTGCTGATGTGGAACTGTGAAAGGAACTGTGAAGTTGGACTGCTTCTCTTGCCTCTCCCATGTCCCTTCCATCTCATTCCTGCTCCACTTGCAGTAGCCTACTACCTTAGATCTGGTTCCTTCATCTATGTGCTGCCCGTTTGACACACTCATATTGAATTCCACATAGTGAATATCAGCAATAACAAAATAAAGGAGTCCAGGATGAGGACAAGATAGACCCTTAGATGGAATTGAATTTTCAGTCCATAAACATTGTCTAGGGGGGAGATTTGCCATGTGGCTTGTTCCAAGGGTTTTTAAGTTGTATGAGAGTTCAGAAAACAAGACAGAGGTGCAGTGGCCATTCATCAGTATCACATTTGCATGAGATCTCACTTTTATCACACTCAAAAAACCACATTTACACTTTCTTAAGCTATTATCTTGACCCTAAAGTAGAATAAGTAGAAGCTTTACCTACTCTTCTCACACACATTCCTTCCAAGATTGAGGCAAAACATTTTATTCTGGAAATAGTTTTGATTGAATTCATTGCTCAGCAATGGAGTATCGCCCTTCTTCCCACATTTATGTTTTGTGCACATATTTTTTGTTCTGTGAACAGTGACCAAGAGCATCTTTTAGGTTGTGTTAAGGCTCGGTGAGAATGTTCCTTTTTTAGTCAATGCCTCTCATGTGCCAAATCCCTAGCAGTTAGTAACTAGTATTATATTTTTAAGTATAATGTTCAATTTCATGTCCTTTAAGCTATCTGTAAATGGAGATTATGCTAACTCTTTGTTAGTATAGTGCTAGTGTGTTCATATAATATTAGTACACTAACAAGTATGACTATTTGAAATTCTCCTTGACCTCCAAAACTATTTCTTCACATAGAAATATCTTCCTCCTTGTTCCTTCTGGTATGAATAAATGAAGATGTCTGCTGAATACCAAGTCAACAATTAAGGAGGCTGCAAGCAAAATTCCCTGAAGTATGCTACGGCAGTTGTACTTAGGAAGAAAAAATAAGGCAAGCCACCTGTAATACAGGGTTAGAGTCTCAGACTTTGCTTCAGTAGCTACACAGTGTTAAGCTCAAAAGAAGATCATGGTGTTATTAAACTATATACAATAAATGATATATATTAGTTGTTACAAATTGCATGTGTGATTTATTCTCAGTGATGTAATCCTTTATTTTATATTTAATTTTTGAGTTTTAATATAATTTTATTGTATTTCTTAATAAAAATTTTATTAAAATTACAAAGATTGACTTAGAATTTTCTAACAATATTGACCTATGTGTCAAAGTACATTCAAATAATCTGTCAGATTGTTATATGTGGGCATAGGAATTACATGGAAAACCTCTATGATTTCTACTTAAGTATTTTGTGAATATAAAACTTCTATAAAATAACTAATGACTGTTAAAAATGTGCAATGTTGTTGTACATGTTGAATGTAGGTGTTAATATCTGAAAATTAAATGTCACACTATTGTCACCGAATATCGACATATAATTCACAGTGTGTCTGCTACACAGACCTTGACATTGATTATCTAGGGTCCAATTCTCACTCACATAGTAAGTCTAATTTTATTATTTATTTCATGTAATTTTGTCTTTTCTTTCTTTTCTTTTTTGTAGGAGAAATTGAATTTATTTTATTTTTAACATTTTTATTAGATATTTTCTTTATTTACATGTCATACAATATCTCCCTTCCCAGGTTCCCCTCCAAAAAAATAAAATAAAATAAAATAAAATAAAACAAAAAACACAAAAACAAGGACAAAACCAAAAACAAATCCCTGTTTCTTCCCCCACTCCTCCTGATCACAACCGCACCCTCTCTTGCTTACTGGCCCTGGCATTCCCCTGCACTGGGGCATAGAACCTTCACAGCGCCAAAAGCCTCTCCTCCCATTGATTACATACTTGGCCATCCTCTGCTATACATATGCTGCTGGAGCCATTAGTCCTACCATGTGCACTCCTTGGTTGGCAGTTTAGTCCCTGGGAGCTCTGAGAGTACTAGGTAGTTCTTATTGTTGTTCATCCTAAGGAGCTGCAAACCCTTCAGCTCCGTGTGTCCTTTCTCAATTGTGCACCCTGTGCTCAGTCCAACGTATGGCTGTGAGCCTCTATTTCTGTATTAGTTGGGTAGTGTCAGAGTCTCTCAGGACACAGCTATATCAGGCTTCTGTCAGCCAGCACTTGTTGGCATCCACAATAGTATCTTGATTTGATGATTGAATATGAGAAGGATTCCCAGGTGGATTGTCCTTCCTTCAGTTTCTGTTCCATAGTTAGTCTCTACAACTCCATCTATGGGTATTTTGTTCCCCTTTTATGAAGGAATGAAGTAACCACATTTTAGTCTTCCTTCTTCTTGAGTTTCTTGTGGTTTGTAGATTGTATTTTGTGTATTCCGATCTTCTGGGCTAATATTCACTTATCAGAGAGTGACTAGCATGTGTGTTCTTTTGTGATTGAGTTACCTCACTCCAGATGATACTCTCCTATCCATCCATTTCCCTATGAATTTCATAAATTCATTGTTTTTAATTGCTGAGTAGTACTCCATTGTGTAGATGTACCACATTTTCTGTATCCATTCCTCTTTTGAGGGACATGTGGGTTATTTTCAGTTTCTGGTTATTATAAATAAGACTGCTATGAACATAGTGAAGCATGTGTCCTTATTACATGTTGGAGCATCTTTTGTATATATGCCCAGGAGTGGTATAGCTAGGACCTCTGGTAGTACTATGTAGAATTTCCAGACAAACCGCCAAACAGATTTCCAGAGTGGTTGTACCAGCTTGCAATCCCAACAGCAATGAAGGAGTGTTCCTCTTTCTCTACAACCTCTCCAGCATCTGCTGTCACCTGAGCTTTTTATCTTAGCCATTCTGACTGGTGTGAGGTGGAATCTCAGGGTTGTTTTGATTTGCATTTCCCTGATGACTAAGGATGTTGAATATTTCTTTAGGTGCTTCTCAGTCATTTGGTATTCCTCAGTTGAGAATTCTTTGTTTAGCTCTGTACCCCACTTTTTAATAGTGGTTTTTGGTTCTGTGGAGTCTAACTTCTTGAGTTCTTTGCATATATTGGATATTAGCCCTCTATCAGATATAGGATTGGTAAAGATGTTTTCCCAATTTGTTGGTTATTTTTTGTCCTATTGACAGTGTCCTTTGCCTTACAGAAGATTTGCAATTTTATGAGGTTCCATTTGGCAAATCTTGATATTAGAGCATAAGCTATTGGTGTTCTCTTCAGGAAATTTTCTCCTGTGCCCATGTGCTCAAGGCTCTTCCCCACTTGCTTTTCTATTAGTTTCAGTTTATCTGGTTTTATGTGGAGGTCCTTGATCCACTTGGACTTGAGCTTTGTATAAGGAGATAGGGATGGATCAATTTGCATTCTTCTACATGCTAACTGCCAGGTGAACCAGCACCATTTGTTGAAAATGCTGTCTTTTATTCACTGGATGGTTTTAGAACGTTTGACAAAGATCAAGTAGCCATTGGTTTGTGGGTTCATTTCTAGACCTTTAATTCTGTTCCATTGATCAGCCTGCCTGTCACTGTACCAATACCATGCAGTTTTTATCATAATTGCTCTGTAGAACAGCTTAAGGTCCGGGATGGTGATTCCACCAGAGGTTCCTTCATTGTTAAGGATAGTTTTGGCTATCTTGGGTTTTTGTTATTCCAAATGAATTTGCAAATTTCTCTTTCTAAGTCTGTGAAGAATTGAGTTGGTATTTTGATGGGGATTGCATTGAATCTGTAGATTGCTTTCAGCAAGATGGCCATATTTACTAAATTAATCCTACCAATCCACGAGCATGGGAGATCTTTCCATCTTCTTAGATCCTCTTCAATTTCCTTTTCCTGAGACTTGAAGTTCTTGTCAAACAGATCTTTCACTTGCTTAGTTAGAGTCACAACAAGGTATTTTATATTATTTGTGACTATTGTGAAGGGTGTTGTTTCCCTAATTTCTTTCCCAGCTTGTTTTTCCTTTGTGTAGAGGAAGGGCACTGATTTGCTTGAGTTAATTTTATATCCAGCTGCTTTGCTGAAGTTGTTTATCAGGTTTAGGAGCTCTCTGGTGGAATTTTTGGGATCACTTAAATATACTATCCTATCATCAGTAAATAGTGATAATTTGACTTTTTCCTTTCCAATTTGTAGCCCTTTGATCTCTTTTTGTTGTTTAATTGTTCTAGCTAGGACTTCAAGGACAATAATGAATAGGTAGAGAGAGAATGGGCAGCCTTGTCTAGTCCCTGATTTTAGTGAAATTGATTCAAGTTCCTCTCCATTTAGATTGATAAGGGCTACTGGTTTTCTGTATATTGCTTTTACTATGTTTAAGTATGGGCCTTGAATTCCTGATCTTTCCAAGACTTTTATCATGAACGGATGTTGGATTTTGTCAAATGCTTTCTCAGCATCAAATGAGATAGTCTTATGGTGTTTTCATATAGTGAATTACAGTGATGGATTTCCATATATTGAACCTTCCCTGTATCTCTGGGATGAAGCCTACTTGATCATGATGGATGATCGTTTTGATGTGTTCTTGGATTCAGTTTGCAAGAATTTTATTGAGTATTTTTGCATCAATATTCATAAGGGAAATTGTTTTGAAGTTTCTTTCTATGTTAGGTCTCTATACGGTATAGGTATAAGAGTAATTGTGGTTTCATAGAACAAATTGTGTAGAGTACCTTCTGTTTCTATTTTGTGGAATAGTTTGAGGAGTATTGGTATTAGGTATTCTTTGATGTTCTGATAAAACTCTACACAAAAATCCATCTGGTCCTGGGCTTTTTTTGGTTTGGAGATGCTTAATAACTGTTTCTATTTCATTAGCAGATATAGGACTGTTTAGATCATTTACCTGATCTTGATTTAACTTTGGTACTTGGTATCTGTCTCGAAAATTGTCCATTTCATCCAGGTTTTCCTGTTTAGTTGAGTATAGGCTTTTCTAGTATGATCTCATGCTCATTTGGATTTCCTCAATGTCTGTTGTAATATCTCCTTTTTCATTTCTGATCTTGTTAGTTAGGATACTGTCTCTGTGCCTTCTAATTAGTCTGGCTAAGAATTTATCTATTTTGTTGATTTTCTAAAGACCAGCTCCTGGTTTGGTTGATTCTTTGTTTAGTTCTTTTTTTTTTTTTTTTTTCTATTTGGTTGATTTCATCCATGAGTTTGATTATTTCCTGCCTTTGCCTCCTCTTGGGTGAATTTGTTTCTTTTTGTTCTTGAGCTTTCAGATGTGCTGTCAAATTGCTGGTGTATGCTCTCTACAGTTTCATTTTGGAGGCACTTAAAGCTATGAGTTTTCCTCTTAGGACTACTTTCTTGTGTCCCATAACTTTGAGTATGTTGTGGCTTCATTTTCATTAAACTCTAGAAAGTCTTTAATTTCTTTATTTCTTCCTTGACCAAGTTATCACTGAGTAGAATGCTGTTATGCTTCTACCTGTATGTGGGCAGTCTACTGTTTATGTTGTTATTGAGGAGCAGCCTTAGTCCATGGTGATTTGATAGGATTCAAGGAATTATTTCAATTTTCTTGTTTCTGTTGAGGTCTGATTTGTGACCAATTATATGGTCAATTTTGGAGAAGGTACCATGAGGTGCTGAGAAGAAGGTAAATCCTTTTGTTTTAGGATAAAAAGTTCTATAGATATCTGTTAAATATATCTGTTTCATAAGTTCTGTTAATCTCACTGTATCTTTGTTTATTTTCTGTTTCCATAATCTGTCTATTACAGAGAATAGAGTTATGGAATCTTCCACTATTATTGTGTGTGGCGAAATGTATGTTTTGAGCTTTAAAGTTTCTTTTACGAATGTAGATGCCCTTGCATTTGGAGCATAGAGGTTTAGAATTGAGAATTCATCTTGTTAGATCTTACCTTTGATGATTATGAAGTGTTCCTCCTTATCTTTTTGGATCACTTTAGAGTGAAAGTCAATTTTATTTGATATTAAAATGACTACTCTAGCTTTTTTCTAGGGATCATTGGCTTGGAAAATTGTTTTCCAGCCTTTTATTCTGAGGTAGTGTCTGTCTTGTCATTGAGGTGGTTTTCCTGTAAGTAATAAAATGTTGTGTCCTGTTTACATACCCAGTCTGATACTCTATGTCTTTTTATTGAGGAATTGAGTCCATTGATATTAATAGATATTACGGAAAAGTAACTGTTGCTTTCTGTTATTTTTGTTGTTAGAATTGGAATTCTGTTCATGTGGCTATCTTCTTTTAGTGTTGTTGGAAGATTACTTTTTTGCTTTTTCTAGGATGCAGTCTCCCTCCTTGTGTTTGAGTTTTTCCATTTATTACCCTTTGAAGGGCTGGATTTATAGAAATATATTGTGTAAATTGTTTTTTTCATGGAATACTTGGCTTTCTCCATCTACGGTAATTGAGAGTTTTGCTGGGTATTGTAGCTTGGGCTGACATTTGTGTTCTGTTAAAGACTATATGACATCAACCCAGGGTCTTCAGACTTTCATAGTCTCTGGCGAGAAGTCTGGTGTAATTCTAATAGGTCTGCCTTTATATGTTACTTGACTTTTTTCCCTCACTGCTTTTAGTATTCTTTCGTTGTTTTCTGTATTTGTTGTTTTGACTATTATATGGTGGCAGGAATTTCTTTTCTGGTCTAGTCTATTTGGACTTCTATAGGCTTCTTATATGTTCACGGGCATCTCTTTCTTTAGGTTAGGGAAGTTTTCTTCTATATTTTTGTTGAAGATATTTACTGGCCCTTTAAGTTGGAAGTCTTCACTCTCTTCTATACCTATTATCCTTACGATTGGTCTTCTCATTGTGTCCTGGATTTCCTGGATGTTTTGGGTTATGAACTATTTGCATTTTGTGTTATCTTTGACTGTTGTGTCAATGTTCTTTATGGTGTCTTCTGCACCTGAGATTCTCTCTTGTATCTCTGGTATTCTGTTGGTGATGCTTGCATCTATAGTTCCTGACTTCTTTCCTAGGATTTCTATCTCCAGATTTGTCTCTTTGTGTGATTTATTAACTGTTTCTACTTCCACTTTTAGGTCCTTGATGGTTTTGTTCAATTCTTTCAC
>JADRCD010222869.1:11622-39664 GCA_019843815.1 Montemys delectorum
GAAGGAAGGAAGGAAGGAAGGAAGGAAGGAAGGAAGGAAGGAAGGAAGGAAGGAAGATGTTTTCATTATCTGATCATCAGTTTCAATTACTGTTATTCCTCTTGTCTTTAAACCTTCAAAAATTAAAAGATGCAATTCTGCCACAATTTAAGCAAGTTACATGAAAAGGAAAATGAAGCAGAGAGCTTCATCTCCCCTATTTAACTACTGAATCATTGACGTGTGCCTCCCACTGTGCATTGTTCTCCAAAGCATATAGTTGGAGACAAGAATACAGGGACTGAGGTCCCAGAAATGGCTTCTTGCCCATTAGAGCCTAGAACATAACTTGTTTTCATAAGAGAGTGCCAACCCCAAAGAAACCCTACCCTCTCAGATAGCTCTCCATCCCAGCCCCTCTTGGGTCACTGCCTCCTTCCAGCATGTTCTAATACCACCTAACTACAGAGCTATTGGGTTTGAACCAGCAATCTTGGCACCCACCATCTCCTGGATCCCAATAGAGCTGTCCCATGAAGACTGTCAAGCTTATTCATAGGGAGCCACCATTTGGCCAGTGGTGGTCCCTTGAGAAGAGACAAAAGTCAAGCCATGTTTTGTTAACAAAGCTAGAATGTGAATCTAGAACTTGTTAAATAGTTGTGTGTCTCTGCTTACTCATAGGGATTTAGGTGAAATCTGAACTTCTGAATTTTAAGTTAATATTTATGGTGCAGCTAATACACTTTAGTAACGTAAAGAAACTGACTGAAAGATGCGGTTTGCACCTATGCCCCACCAGAAACTCATTTACCAACAGAATCCAACCCTAAGTAAAATAAACAACTTTGGTTCTACTGACATTTTATAACCACCTTAAGGGAAAGGCGCAGAGGAGAATTGGATTTCCATGTGGATTTAATTCAAGATCTTCCCAGGAAACTGCTTGAAGGCAATACAGTAGTGAGCCAACTTTGTTCTGTTAAGACACAAACACACACACACACACACACACACACACACACACACACACACACACACACGACTCCACTGAATGAAGGGGATCAAACACAGCTGCAAAGAGGAAATTTAGAATTATCATCCCACCACTATCAGAAGGTCCTTTATGTTTATAGCTTCATAAAAGTTCACAGTTAGAGTGTTTGCTGCCAACTAATAAAAAAGTAATGAAAATTTTGCAGATTTTTTGTGTATAGACAGCAGTTACCTAATCCCTAAATCCTGGTGAATTCATATATTCAAAACTATTTGAAGCAGGAATGCCCATGAATTTATTTGAGATCTCTTTCAAGCTATAGGTCTCAACCTTATCAAAGGATACTGAATGATGATATTCTTTGACTGTGTATCTATATATGCATTTGATAATATATTGATTTCTTATTACCTGAATATTAAAATAGCCATAAGGAAGCACTGATACTTCAGGGTGGATATCATTAGGAAATAATAAATGAAGGCTTTGTTCCTTTTAATGCCTCTCAGTGTGTGTGATGACCCAGGAACCCCGGGACTCTGTGCCTTTTCGTGATTATAAAGGAAATCTCTTTTACTTCTTTTTTTTTTCTTAAAAATAATATTTGACCAAGGGAGCTTTTGTACTTCCTGTACTCAACACAGCCATCCATATGAAGAACACCATTCCTATGTGAGGAGCAACAGGGAACACATGGAAAAGGCTGGAAAATATTGCTCCTGCTATATTCAGTGCTCAGTGTTCTTCTCTCTGTGACTTTTTTTTTTTGTAGTGTGAAAGAGTAGATGCCCTCCGCGTGTTTCATAAGTTCCTTGTGCCTCCCTTCCTGTTCATGTAGCTCCCTCAACCCTGCACCTTCACCTGGCCCGGTCCAGCTAGTCAGCTTTCACCTCAAACAGATTGCCCTTAACCTTTACTTTTCATTAGAGCTCGAGGCAGGAGGCAATGGGGGAGGAGGAGGATGGAAATTGGAGGTGTTTCAAACGTCTGCACTACATTATGCCAGTATATGAAAAAGTCATAGACTTTGAAATGAAAGGTGAAGCATAGGGCTTGGGATGTGGCATTAAAATTCATTGCTGCCAAGAGCTCATAAAAAAAAAATCTGTGTATATTTGTTGTTCTTATTATTTACCACAAATAATTATATGATCATGCTTCCTCTTTAGCTGATTGTTTGTGTCCATAAGGACATTTAGCTATTACTATTTTATTATCATGAATATAATTACCTATGAAATCTGAACATCAGCTGAGTGCTATGTGGCAGTCACCATCAATGTGGTTTGCATACAGGATCTCCGTCAGTCTACATGAAAACTACTGCATATAGATTTAAGGATCTGAATATGAGCTACAGTTGGAAAGTTCCACAATGTTACGGAGAGTAATAAAGAGCTCCTGGTCCCTGCCCAGGTCATAGGATCAAAACCTAATAACTAGCTCACTCCATAAATCATTGTCGTCCCCAGACCCATATTAAATAAGTAAATAAAAAGTGGGCTTTTACAGCTAAAGAAATCAAGGCTGAAAGAAACAATTAACTTATAAATGTCACATAGTTATCCCACAGTGGGGCCCGGAATGGAAAACCCACATTTCTGAACACAGCCAACTGCCTTGACCCCACAGCCATGTCATCTGAACTCTTTGATGATCCTTTCTTTGGGAGTGGTTGTTAACATTGGAAAGCTTGAACATCCAGGATGGAAGCCTAGATTAGCACCCAATGCATTTTTTTTTATTAACAAAAATATAAACCTCCCCATGAAAGCTTCTGCCTGGGAGGTATGAAAGAAATATCCAGACAGAGGATCAAAATAAAACAAACCCAACTGAAAAGCCCTCCTTTTAGGAGGAATTCGGTGCAGCAGAGGTCAAAGCAGACCCCTGGGTGCAAGTGACGCTGAGGACATCTTTTGCTTTACACAGATGTTCCACTCTCCTCCAACAAGCACTTTTCTGGTAACAGGATTCTATTATACATAAAATGGAAATGTGAGCAGCTTGGGGTTATTTTGCAAATTTTCAGAGCTTTTGAATTTTTCCCCACCAGTGATCATGAGAATCAAGTAAAAACAAAGTAACACACACACGTACACACACACACACACACACACGTACACACACACACGTACACACACACACGTACACACACACACACACGTGCACAGACACACAGACACACAACCCACACACATTCATACTCTCTCTTTCACACACACACACATACACACGTGTGCAGACACACAGACATGACCACACACACACACACACACACACACACACACACATACACATATACTCATACTCTGTCATATACTCACTCATAGCATGCCCACACACTCACAGTCTCACGCACAGTCTCATACCCTCATATATACAATCACAGACACTCACACATACTCACAATCTTACACACTCATATATACAATCACACATACTCAGACATTTACACTCACACACACAGTCTTACACACTCACATATACAGTCTCACTCACTCATATGCGATCATATACACACACTCGCATATTCACACTAACACACACAGTCTCACACACTCATATATACAATCACACACACTCGCATATTCACACTAACACACACACACTCACACACACACACACATACATAGGGAAATGTGTGCACACACACTGACTTCAAGACAGAAGGTCCTAAAGAGCTTTCCAGAACTGCCTTTCTGGTCCCACACTGCTGTTTGCATCCTGTACTGCAGAGATAGCTTCCAGGAGGGCAAATCACCTAAGTTCCCCCGCAACTTGCCCATTGTTCTGACTTTGCAGGCATATCACTTTTCACAGCTGCACAGTTGCCAAGCACCCAGCAAGATGCCCTACTGAATAAACCCACACCTCTGCTGTCTGAGGCGCCCTGCCTGTCCCTTCAGAGCCAGCCATTCGATCTTCCCGTGTGGGATGCCTGGAGCTGTTTGCTGAATGGCTTCATGTTACTCTTTGACTGAGAAAGAGACAAATGTTCCATATTATCTTTAATTTCCATAAAATTGTTTTAATCTTTGCTTTATAATAAATGTATAACAGTGCCCTCAGGGGATCGCTGTTTTGTATTATAGGTGTCTCCATTGAAGTTATATGCAAGAATAAAAAAAAACGAAACACTAAACAGCATTTGCCTTTCACCCAAAGGACGCAAAAGATACTTGGAAACAAAAGATTCCTCTAGGGAGTATCCATAAGCAAAAGTGGGAAACTTCCTTTGCCCTGTAGGTTTCCATCCAATGCCCTGATCTCGAAGACATGGTTTCTGGCCCAACCAGGTCAGGGACACAGGTAATAAGGAAGTCTTGCCTTTTTTTGGGACTATTCCCTGTCTGAGTGTCCTATTTTTATATGTGTACATATAATTAAAATATACGATACATAGAGACACAGCTATAAAACATAATACATTGAATAAACAAAAATGTATTCCAATATGTCAGATCTCAACCACAGAGCTCTAGTGGATCTTTAATAGTCCTGCTTGATGAAAAAGGAGAAGAGGAGGGGGTGGGTTTGGGGAAGGTCCCATGAAGACATTTTTGGCATTTTGTTTATTATCATTTTATCTGGGCTGGTGGTGAATGGATGGACTTGTCAGCAGAAATCTCCTGGTGAGGTAAATAAAGAACCTTACTAGGCAGGGAGAATAGAACTCACGGCAAGTTGCTCACAAAAAGATCTAATTTATTAGTTTCTTTTTCACTATGATTTTGTACTGGATTCTGGCTTTGCCAGAAGAAAAAGCTGAAAGATGACATGAATCCACACACGAAGCAAGAGAGTCTTCTCTCCAATAGCAAGGGGAGACTCTTGCCAGCTTAGACACAGCCCTTTCTGAAAGCTAGATCTAAGCTGCAGGGTAGCCCATCTCTATTTTCTCATCCCTTAATAAGCCACACTGCATTCATGAAAGAAATATATTGAAAGTGGCTATACCAGTTAGAATATTACGGCTATTTGGGCTTAAGCATCATAAAGACACCAACAAGGGCTCCTCAGTTATTAATATTTTTCCAGGTTAAAAGGCAGCAATAAATCATCAAGAGTGTTTCCAAGAAGTAGCACTTTTACAGAAAATTGCTTGCTATTTAAACAAAATATTTGCTCTTCAACTCGGGAAAACATGAGGATGCTTTTGAACAAGGAGCTCTTTTACCTGCTCTCTGCCTCTCATAACTAGCCCCAGTCTACTTTCAAAAGACAGTGTGTGTGTGTGTGTGTGTGTGTGTGTGTGTGTGTGTGTGTGTGTGTATCCCTCCTTGTGAGTACAGGAGCAAGCAAGCTTCTGTTCAGGTCAGATAACTCTGACTCCCTTCCATCTCTTGGTTGAGACAGGGTGTTTTTGACTTAACCATGTAGGTTAGGCTATGTGGCCAGTGAATTCCGAGATCTGCCTGTCTTCTCCTACACACCCCATGTCATAATCACTTGAATTCCAACTATACAACTATGTGCCTGCACACTTAGTTTGTTCTCCAAGTTGGGCTCAAACTTGCATCCTTGTTCTTGCGGCATAAGCACTTTGTCTATTGAATCATTTCCCCTGCCTTTTTGTTTTGTTTTGTTTTGTTTTTTTTTAACTTGCTTGCCTGGATCACAGCAAAATAAAGCCCATATTTACTTTGGCCAAATAGACAATTTCTTTCTCAGTAGCCTGTGCTTCTCCACAGAGGCTGGTATTCTGTATTTGAATCTCGGTTCTATTTTTTTAATCCTTCCTTCTGAATAGGAGGCCTTTCTGTGGTCCTCTCTTCAACAGAGAAGAAGAGAGCTGAGTAGTCAGAACACTTTGATCCAGTAGACGGAGCTAAGAATCACCCCTCTGCCTGTCAACACAGGAAGATCTGTGCACACTTTTGAAGTGACCCTCTTGTGAACTTCAAGCCAAAGGTCTGCTCAGGAATGGAGCCATTTAGCTCCAAAAGTTGGACCTTTTCTGTCTCTGGGCTGTGGCTAAGAGGAGTGGGTCACACACAGATATTAACTGATCTTTCCTCACTCCTAGATTAGACTTGCAGGAGAGCAGGAGGTAATGGATATCTTCCACTGTTGTATAGTGTTCATTTGACCTCTGAACTCCATTACAGCCTTTTATGGAAGCCAACAAACATGGCCGACTGCACTTCAGCCACGGAAGGGCTAATTATGGTTTATTGTTTATTCTCTTAACCTGGAAAGGAAGCACAGTATCTTTTTAAATATTCCCTTTGGCCAAACATAAGTGTGTGAATGCAGATGGGATCTGGTCTATGGGTGAAAAGCAAGCCAACTGCCATCAAAGAGGGTGGGGATACCATTTTCCTAGTTTGAGTTAAACGTGGGTTTGCCCCCACACTCATTGAGTGTCAGTTCCTGAAAGGGTTTCTTGGCATCCCAAGTAATGATTGTAAATCTCCCAGGCTAATTTACAAACCAATAAAGTCCTGTCAGGTCTCCTTCTCATCTTCTAGAAGTCAGGTCTGCAGAGGGGGAAAAATGGAAAAGCGAGCTAGTTTCTAAGGAAATATATTCTAGCTTCTCACATATTCCTCTTATGCCTTGTTCTGGAGTCTAATTCTGTGCACCATGGAATATGGAAATCCTTGCAAATGCAGAAAGCATTTGGGGGTGATAATAGCTTACATTGTTAGTAGTGAGGCTTTAAGGAAATTAACAATAAGTGCATCAGAATTATATCCAAACTGCCATCAGATTAAATTCAGAACTTGAAATGAAAAGCTGATGCATCCAGCTCCTGAGACACAAAGCCTAAGTCCACGGCCGCTACGACGAGAAGACAGCGCTTAAGAGGTCCCTGTCCCTCCCTTTTGCCTGAATTAACACCTTGTAAATTTGTTTGAAATTTTCAAATTTTGCTCTAATCGAGGTTCTGTGCCTGCTCGTTTGAGTTTGGGTGTGGAAATATATCAAACTCTAACACACAAATGTGGCTCTCTCCAACCACACTTCATCACGTGCTTTCATCAGATGGACTTAATTTTCTGCATGGCATTATCTTTTGAAGCTGACAGGTGAGTGAGCTGTGATATTTGCACACTCAGTACAGAATGAAGCAGCTTTAACTATGTGTCTGCTTGGGTGGGAATTTGGGCAATTTTTACTTTGAGGAATCAAACAAATAAACCTTTAAAAAACAAATACAAATTTCCTCTGTGAAGGATTTTGTTCTTGCTTTGTCATGAGAACGCTCTGAGCTATTTTTAAATGAAGCTAGCATCTAAACAAGTTGTCTCAATACATATAAGGTGTATACATCCTTCCTCTTGAAGGTCTCCTGGCATTTTTCCTTGGTGAACATCCATGTAATTGTAGACAAAGGAAGAGAGGTATTTTATGGACTGAAAGGTTTAAGATTTTAAAATCCTGAATTCCAGACAAAATTAATCACTAACTTTGAATTTCAGTCAGAACTTGTCACCTACCCCATATCTTTACCTCTGAACATTGGCAGGGTCAGTATCTTTCTCTGCCATGCCAGTCAGGGAGACAATGTCTCTGAACATGTATATTCATTTTTCATTAAATGTCGAGTGTCCACAGCACACTAAGTGTTATTGAAGTCTATACTTTTTAAAATACTTATTGATGAGTGTAGAAATACAAAATACAAGAATCAGCAGGCTGTGTAAGAGAGAATTCCAAACTGTAATAGAAGTGTAGGAAAATGAGACAAGGTAAACTACTGATCCCATCAAGACTTGATACAATTAGATGTGGTAGGTATGAAGGCTATACATTCATTTGATTGGGCCACAGGATACCCAGATATATGATTAAAATTTGTTTCTGGGTATATTTATGAAATTCCTTCAGGAAATGGTGAATATTTGAACTAGTAAACTGAGCAAAATAGATTGATCCATCTTACTCTGACACACACAATGGAGAATGCCGTCATCTGATCCACTGGGAATGTGAACAGAATGAAACGAATAGGTGGGCTTGTAAGATGGCTCATGGGGTAAAGGCACTTGTCATGTAAACCTGACAACTGAGTTCGATCTTCAGAACCCTAGTGAAAGTGGAAGGTGACATCTGACTTCACAAAGTAATCTCTGACCTCCACAAATGCACTATGGTTTACTATAAACAACAATAATTCTCATTATTGCATTCTAAACTTAAATTCTCTTGTCAGAGTCTTGGGTGGTCTCTAGATTTCCAAGTTCACCAGTGTATCTCACCTATTCTCTCATCTGCCTCTGAGAGAGCCAGGCTCTCCTGTGAAATATATTTATCAGGGCCACGGGGACAATGGCAAGGGAAGGGCAGCATCTCTTCCTCCTCTTCCTTCTCTTCTTTGTCCTCCTTCTCCACTCCACACTTGCCTCTCATTTGTCTTATCTTCTCTATGACCTGATCTCCATCTCTTTTTCAGATTTCCTTCTCCTCTTGACCTCCATTCTTGAATGCCTTCTACATGTTGACAGTATCCCAGTACATGGCTTATACTTAACTTTTCTGGTTGTCACATTATAATCCAACTTTCTTATTCACTCACCACTTAGATGTTTAATGCACCATTGTATATGTTAAGAGTGTATTCTGCTGTCAATGACAGAAAATAGAACCATCACAAGCGTAAGCAAACGGGTTTATTGATGTTCGAAGGCAAGCATTCCATAACCTAGCGGCCCAGAGATGAAACTGTGGTTCCATGGCTACCTACAGGGCCTGGCCTCCGTCACCTACAAGGGATATATTTTTTGTTTATGTTTAATTCTCATTTTCATAGGGAGGGTGGCCACTTTTCATTCACACAAAACAATGACATCATCATTGACTTCTCTCTTCCATTAATAACATACATTGAATTGACTAGAAATCCTTTTAGGTATACCTTCAAAATGTATCTAGACTCTAGCTATGACGTACTATTTCTACCATTTATATCTAACTCTAGGTTTCCATTATTATAAAAGTCTAACTCAGTCTCCCCACTTCCTTGCTGACATCATGGTGATGATTCTCTACCATGGACCAGCTGCTTATTCCAAAACCTCATGTGACATTGAGACAATTAGAAAGTCCCGGTTGTCTTTATGGATATTTTCCTGAAGGTTAGGCAATATTAGATAAAATTTATTTTAAAAAAGCTAATTTCATATTAGCTCTTTGCTTTAAGTACTACTTAGTGGGTTTTGGTTATTGTTGTTGCTGTTTTGTGTTGAAATCACTGAAAACTTTTAGACTCAAGTACTCAACTGCTTGGTTGACATCTGCCAAGCCCTCAACACATGTTGGACTTTGCTATGGCTATCAGGAGCAGAACGCAACATACCCCGTGTCAAGAAGAGAGGATGGCCAGACTGGAAGTTCTCTTAGTGTTTCCATGGTTCCCAAGACCAGTGATGCTCTGTGCAATACTGCAGTTGCACCTGCAGATCCTTAAGGTCAGCATCAGCCACAGCTTTAACCCTACCACTCCCACAGCTGGTTTTACAGTGACTTCTTGAGCTGACGTTATGGAAGTTGTACCTGCTTTAGTCATCTCACTGTTACTTTGGGAGGCTTTGATCTAGTCATGAATGCTCATCTAGAAGAGACTCAACCTCACCCCACATGTCCCAGTAAAGGCTCCAGTATAATGGTTACTCCAGTAAACTTGTTTTTAGTCACAGCAACTTAAGGAACCCTGCAGTGGCTCCAAGAAATGTTTATTTTGACAAATACTTCAAATATGCCTCAAATATGCTTTAGATGATCCTGTCCCTAGCCACTCTGAATGTCACAATTTCAGTTTTGAGTTGGGAGCACTTGCCCTACACAGGAAAATTGGATCAAGTACATCCACTGCATCTGTGTAGGTGTAATGATTAAGAAGTTTGTTTTCAGTTGACATGGAGATGTGCACATACACAACTGGCCATAGAGGAAGCTCTCTTCTTGCTATCTTCAAATCAGTCAGTGCATGGTCCTGTTGTATGCACACACACACACACACACACACACACACACACACACATACACACACACACACACACACACACACGTAAGCACTTAAGCAAGTATACAGACACACACACACACTTCTTACAACAGCATCAGTCTCTAATAAATCCTTATCCAAGTGGTTTGATTGCAGCACATAGCTTTTTATCACGGATAGAAGGATAATCATATAACATGAAAAGCAGACAGCTGCCAGGTTCAGGCACATCCACCTGCAACTGGAAAGTAGGGGAGGCATTCCAAAGGACATCCAAAAACATATACCCAAAGATAGGCACTGTAGAGAATGGAAATTATTGTACAAAATGTAAGTCCCTGCCATTGGGAGAGTTCCAAAGAACCAAAGAGTCACCAACTGTGGTTGCCAAAGAGCTGTATCACTACAGTTGAGAGACCCAGTGTCCTAAGTTCAGTGGCAGCAGCTTTTGGGTGCTGGGTTCCATAGCACTTAAACTCCATGGTGTCACACTTAGAACAGAGGAGTTCAATACCCTGGGCTGGCCGTATCTGACACAGACCTATGCTGTGTGCTTTAGATTTCTACCAAGTACACCTGAAGAGCCTAAAACCAAGTTCCCACACAAAGTCTCAAACTCCATCTCAGCATTAGATTTTAGGTCCTCCCCAATTATGGTGACCCTTTAGTCTTGCCTCAGTTCTTTTTGCATCTCTCTGACACTCCCACCATGTCATTCTGGGCATTTTCTGGAGTTCTCTTCCAATTTGTTGACTTGATACATTGTGACGTTCCTACTGCCTAAAATGTTCACTTGTAATTTGTACTGGTTTGAATAAGATGTCCTCACTAGTGTCTGGCATTTGAATAATTGAGACCCCAGTTGGTGGTGCTATTGAGAATTTAAAAATTGTTTGCCATTTCAAGGTCACCCTCTCTCCTTAATGCTTGTAGCTCAAGATATAAGCTCTCAGCCTGCTGCTCTTGCTGTTTGCCCTTGCTCTGATATCCTGGACTATAAACCTCTGGATCCATAAGCTCAAATAAATTCTTCCATAACTGACTTTGGTCATGGGATTTTGTTATAGCTTTAGAAAAGTAATTAATACATAATTGTCTATAAGTACATATCAATCAGACTTTATAATTGCTATGATGAAATACCTGAGAAAACAACTTAAGATAAAATAAAGATTAAGATTTATTTTGGCTCACACTTTCAGAGATGGCAGTCCATCATGAGTGAGGGTTGCAGGACAGGGTGGTGGAACAGAACAATCATATCAATAATAGCCAAAAGGGAGAGAGAGAAAACACCTGTATTTGTGTGTGGGACCTGGGTCTCTCTCCTGTAGCAGATAGCTGAGTCTCTCAGCTGCTGTCTGGAGCTCTCTGCTGCTGAGGACCTGGGGCTGCACGGCATGTTAGTTAAAAAGAAGGCAATGCATAAGTGAGATATTTTATTATAGGAAAGAGAAAATATGCCAGTCATGTAGAAAGAAAGGAGAGGAAAGAGAGGAGAAGAGAAGGAGAGAGAAAGGAAAGAAAGGAAGCAAAGAGCAAGAAAACAAGAGAGAGAACAAAGATCAAGAGAGAGAGGAAGAAGGCAAGAGAAGAAAGAGGGCAAGAGAAGAACAAAGAGCAAGAAAGAAGGGAGGGGGCAAACCATCCCTTCTATTGTGTGAGGTGTGGCTATTGTGGGGCAAGGCATGCCTGGTTGTGGCCAGATGACCGGGGATAGAGTCTGGCTAGAATGGTGAGAGCTTGGGGCATTGTCTACCTGATAGAGTACACATCTCCTGGAGAGGCAGCTGTGAGAAGTTGTGACTGAAACAGGGGCCAAAACCTCAGGAGTTCTGACCAAACACCTACCATACCTTGTGAACAGAAATTGCCCACTGAGTACTCCGGAGTTCTAAGCCTATTACTTGACTGGGCCTAGGTTGCCTGAACAGACCACTACCCTGCATGTGTGGCCTTTCTCCTTAACATCTTATTTTACCCAGGGCCCCAATATATAGGATGCTGTAGCCCAGATTCAGGCTAGCTAAGTCTCTTTAGAAAGCATCCACACAGACATCCCCGCAACTACACTTGACTAATATTTATTAAATATACTTTAATATAATATTTAATATAATATATTGATAATTTAATATAATTATTAATTATATTAATTAATATTATTAATTAATGATTTAATATAATATTAAAGTACTAATATACTTTTTCTATACATTTCTTAACCCAATGAATTTAACCATCAGAAGGTCGGGTGTCTTCATTCTTTTAAGTTTCTGTTTAAATTTATTTATCATAAGGCCTTCTTTGAACACTTCATGTATAGTATAGACTTCATTCAAATTGGTCCCTTAGTGTCCCGATCTCTCTCTCTGTCTCTCTCTGTCTCTCTGTCTCTCTCTGTCTCTCTGTCTCTCTCTCTCTCATGTGCACACATACACACACATACGCGCGCGCGCACACACACACACACACACACACACACTGATACATTTTGTTTTCTTTTGTTC
Source organism: Montemys delectorum (assembly GCA_019843815.1). Classification (NCBI taxonomy): domain Eukaryota; kingdom Metazoa; phylum Chordata; class Mammalia; order Rodentia; family Muridae; genus Montemys; species Montemys delectorum. The sequence continues at coordinate 24,062 of JADRCD010222869.1, forward strand.
TATGTTCAGACTATGTTCTATGTTCTGTTTTCTGTTCCCTCAACTAGAATGTACTTAGGTGGTACGGTGGGTTTTAGTTCTATCTGTTAACTGTACATTGTAATCTCTCAACCTGCAAATCAAAAAGTTATGTTTGCAGAGCACTAACATGATGCCCGGTACATCATTATCATAATCTTCTTCGATCCTTACATTTTCATGAGGTGAGCAATAGTGTCTTTCTTTCACAGCTTAAAAAAAAAAATCAGAGGCTCAAAGTGGCTTACAACTTAAAGTCTCACAGTGGATAAGTGGCAGAACCAAGATTTGACCCCATGAACCCTTGACTCCATAGGGAAAACTTTCAACATCACACTTTTATTGCTTCTTAATCAATATTAAAAGGATGACTGGTATATTTACAAGCAGATAAAAGTCTAATTTTCTTTATCCCCTGAGGCTTCTTAGTTTGATTCAATTGGCATTGGGTGATTGGTTGCTATCTCTTAGATCCTCTGTTTTCACTATTTACAAGGGAATATTACAAGCTTCAAGAATCCTTCAAAAGGTCCCTTCAAGAATGAGTCTCCTTCCTTTCTTTCTCTGTCCCACTCAGCACTATCCTACAACAGTTTGAATATTCTCTCAGAATATCTTTTTAAATTAGAATAAAACTTAACACCACTTCATGAAAAAGACCAGCGAGGAGGAAACAGAATGTTTGTACAATGGCCTGTTGGCTTCGGATTCTCCTTTTTTGTAGTTTATCTGGTTGCCTAGCATAGTCTATTGTGAGAAACTTGAAAAAAAAAATCCCAAATTGAAGAATCTACATCTCAGGAAAGTTTAAGAATAGGATTGGTAAGTTATGCAAATTAGTTGGGATCTGGACTTCAAAGAAATTAGACTAGATTTATTTAACGAATGTTATTTTTTATTAAAATAGAAAGATTTAATTCTCCAGGACTCAGGTACCTATTTTTCTCTAACTGGCATGGTTTGGAGAAATTTTGTGAGGAAATTTGGCATGCATGAACTTAAATCTGTCTGTACCAGAGGAGGAATTCAGTGATTCAATCTTCTATGTTTACTTGTGGCCGAGTAAGCGTGTATGCATAGCCTATACTTAAAGTAGTGATTCATCTGGGTCAGACAAGCAGCACTACTCTTTGCCACACCTCTTATTCTTGAAGACCTCATTCCCTAAGATAGCCTGCTGCTTATCAGGAAACCAGACCAGTGAATAAAGTTGGTTTCACATACTTCTTGCCTTTTAGCCTTACCTGAATTAATGTTTAACTCAAGGCTTTAAGAGCACAGGAAAGAATTAAAAGTGGAGAAAGTTCATGAAGGAACAAGAGAGTTACAGGGTCTTGAACTGCTAGAGAAAAATAACTTAGCCCTAATGTCACTCAGGGAAAGGATGAAAGTAGCTTTTATATGCCTTGCGTCTGTTCTCCCAACCCACCATGGTGGCTCAGATGGCCAGTTGGTACAGACGATTCCACCAGACTCTCAGTGCTCAACCTGACTTGTTCAGCTTTCTCTGCTCCAACTAGAAAGGCTGAGAGGTTACTGTAAGCCAGGCCATCTTCTAAACAATTTCTCAAACATTAGCTAAATTTAGATCCTCCACAGCGAGGGTTAGCACTGTGTGTTGGCACAAAGTAAGCATTCAGAAAATACTGAAGAAACTGAAGCACAGAAAGATTAGGCGCCTTGCTCAAGGTCACACAGCTAGAGGGTTGTAGGACCTCATTAAAAACCCAGGCAGTCTGGCTCCAGAGCTTAAGTTCATCAGCGCCATGCAATACCGTGCCTGCAAATTGCAGCAAGCTCTGACCGTTCGCCAGCCGCCAGTGCTTGTGAACTCATTAAAGTATACAGTTTCTTCCTTGGCCACACAGAGTTCATCTACTGCTCTCAATGCTGAAGTGTCATACGGAAGAAAGTTCTGGACAAGAGTCCCAAGAGGCAGTCACAAGCACCAACTCCACCACAAACTAGGCATGAGAAAGCCTTTAGTCTTCCATTTCCTTGGCCCTAAAGGGAGGGAGAATGATTTTAAAGTCTCTTCAGCTGTGATACCTTATGAACCCCGTCCTCTATTTTTGTTTCTAGTTCTCTCTCTTTTTTTTAATTAAAAAATTACAGAGCTTTGCTTTTGTACCAAACCATGTGCCACAAAAGCTACCCATGCTGTCTGCAATGACATTGAAGTGGTCTGTGACATCTGTGACTACTTCCAGGAACTCAAGGTCTAAAGTGGGAGACAAACATCAATCAACAGGACATCCTAGTGTCCTGGGAGGACTAGCTCAGCGTTCTTCCTCAAAAGTACTCGGACAAGGTGAGGTCACTGAGAGGGATCTGCTGTAAATAGGAACAAGATTTTCAGAGACAATAGTGAAAAAAATTGCAACCGCAAATTGAAAAGAATCTAAAATATATACAAATAGATGTATTGTTTTTCTCCAACTATAACTTACTTTCATTATGTTTCAAATATAGTTGAATTCTTAAAATGAAAATAATTAGTTAAGTGATGGTTTCTAGGGTGATATTTCCCCATTAATAATAACTGTCTGATTGGGTGACTTTATTTAAAATTTTAACCAGGATCTGATCATGGAAGAATATCTTTATTAGGCTAAGGAATGGTGGAGAGGTAGAAATAGCATAGTCTGTGCAAGTGGAGTGGAGCCCTGAAGTTAGAGCACCAAGACTGAGGTAGAAATCTGGGCATGATTGCAGCATCAAAGTCCTTTAATGCCAGTGCTGTGGGAAGTCCCTGAGGATGCTCTGCCTGACAGCCTAGCTGTAGGTCCAGTGAGAGAGAGACCTTCTCTCCCAGGAACAAGGTGAAGAGTAATAGAGAATAATACACAACAACCATCTGTGAATTTCACAGGGGCATTCTCTTCCCACCAGTACATAGCATGCACATACATACATACATACATACATACATACACACACACACACACACACACTTATTAAATAAATAATAAATAAATAAATAAATAAATAAATAAGAATGTCTACTAAAATTGTGTTCTACAGCTCCCCAAAAGACCAACATTAGTCTTTAAGTATTAAATAATTCTTTTTGGTAATTTGATTTACTCTTGTCTGTTAACTGGTTCGATTCTGAAGGATTCTCATCTGTCATTTGGTTTGCAGGCTATTCAATTATCCACCATCATCAATATTGGCCTCACTCTTCCATGTGTCTACTAACTGTGTTTGCGCTCTGTGTTATACTGCATCAGCATCAGTGGGATATTGGTCAAGAGAAGCTTTGGCATGCCTAAAAGAAAGACAGGTGGGCTGACTATGCTAAAGATGCCTATGTGGAAGCTAGCACCAGATGATTAATAAATGGAAAAATGTTTTCGTGTTTTGTCAATTTTGTTTCACTGTGCAACCGTAAAACTCAAGCATGGACATGAGGTGCAGAGAACTGACAGAAATAATGGCAAGTCCAGGAGCTATAGGCATAAGCACATCCATCTCTCTGATCTGCATCACTTGACACTTAACCACTCTTATATTCACCAGACTGTTTCCTTTAATCCACTGGGTGATGGTTCAGTTTAAGAGCTAAACATGCTAAACAGTCACCTGTTCTTGGAATTAAAAGAGAACTTAACATCCTAGATGTCCTTTGCAACAGAGAAAATGTCAGACATCTTGTTGCTGTCTCGTTACTTAAAGGCCCTAGAAACTTGTTACAGATTTGAGTAGAGTCTTGATCCAAAATACCACATTGATTAATGATGTGTCTTCCATTGTGTGAAAGGCCAGGAGCATCCCTTTATTTTCTTAGCAGTTACATGAGCCTTCTGCTCATTCAGCACCCTGTTTCCACTCTGATTGTATCTAAGGTGCATTTCTCCAGTTCTCATGCCAGGTAGTTAAACATAGTTTCTAGAGCTGGGGAGACATCCCAGCACAAGTGCACGGCCAAGAGTTCTAACCCGTGGAATGAAGTAACGGTGGAGAAGACAGTGTTTCTGTAGCCTCAGCATTGAACAAGTGGAGACAGTAGATGCGCAAGGTAAACTGCCTAGCTTGACTAGCAAGAACTGGAAAGCTCTGGGTTTAGTGATGGATGGTGCCTCTAAAAAATGGAGGGAAATCCAGGATGATGTCTAATGTCTACTTCAGGCATTCGCCGTCCTGCATCCAGCGGTGTGCCCAAACATTTTTGAACACACTTAGGCCCTCCCCATTTACCTGTACATGCCAGAACAAGCAAAGGAACAAAAGAACACAAATTCAACCAGCAGAAAGGATTGGAAAGAAGATGGAGTGCGGGGAGGACAGAAAGGGGGAGCTGTATACCACTTTGTGTGCTTCATGTGGCATCTGCCGCTATGGTGGGTGGACTTTTTCTAGGAAATGTGTCATCATTACCTCTCTGATGCCATCCTTCTACTCTTCTGTCTTATCTCCTGTATCATTTGCTACAGCAGCATCTTCTAACTTTAGCACTATCTACATTGTGGGTTGGGTAATTGTTTGCAAAGGTAGGTGGGAGCTACTCTACTGTACATTGCAAGGTGAATGGCACCTTTGAACTTTACCCACCCAATTTTAAGAACTCCTCTCACCCAATTTTAAGAGTCAAAAATAGTTCCAGATGAGCACTTTAGAGTAGATGTCAGGACCAACATGGGTTCCAGCGAAGAGCCACTACACTATGGTCCTTTGTTACCACATAGATTTCTTAGTGGGATCATAAATTCCTTAATAAAGAAATTATAAATCAATCATATTCTTGGCTATAGTAAATGCTCAAGACTCTAGTTAATTAGTACATGATGAAGTGATAATTTATGATATTAATAGTTTTATCAATTGTTTATATCTTATTATCTTTTTTCACAGAAGTTTAAAAAAAAAAAAAAAGGATATACCTAGCATTATAAGATGGAGATGAGGAAGCTTTATAGAAGTTTTCATTAGTATTTGAGCCAAATCAATTTGAAGCAGAACAGACCAGGGGGCAGAATGTCTACAGAATCAGTGCTCTGTCTTCTAGCCAGTATAGTCACCAAGCCACTTCAGCATGGGCCTTATGACAATGCCTGGCTTTCTAATGTCAGCATCACCTTTGGAAAACAGAACACCTAAGGTGGAGTAACCTTGTCAGAAACACAGTGTGTGAGGGTAACAACTGGACCCACACCGTCCAGTCTCCTGTCTCTCATTCACTTCAAGTATTCCTCTCAGAATGTAGTGTTCTCTCTTCCCTGGGCATGCAGGACATCCCTGTCCTCTGATTTATTTGGTTTTATTTTGCTTTCTTGTTTTGTTTCCTCGTCTTCTCTACCTCTCAGAATCCTCATTTGCTGCTGTCTCAGCCTGGGTGTACCCATTAAACACATCCCTTCATCCGGTTGCCCTGATGCTATTCAAACAGGAGGGCTACACATGCTCCTCCCTCTTCTGCTTTCAGGTGTGTGGATGCATAGAAGGCAGAGAACAAGAGGGTGTCGTTCAAGTGCCTCCTCACCTTGTGTTTCAATCACAGTATGTTGGCATGAGCCTTGAACTTGTAGGCTATATCCCAGCGAGCAGGCCAGGATCTTTGTCTCTCCTTGGCCATCATAAGTTCGTGCCAGCACATATAGCTTTTTACACGGGTTCTGAGGATCCAACTCCAGTTCTCATACACTGCACTGATTGAGCTATCTCCCAGTCCATGCAAGCACTCCTCTAGGCCACCCAATCAGCTCAGTTACTGAAGCTATTACTACCATTCATGGAAGCTCAGCATCCAAGTGACCTGGTTTTCAGTCCCGCATCTCTGTGACTTTGTGTGCCTCTGCGGGGAATCACCGGATCCCTTTGTGCGTCCATCACAGTCTCCACATGTGAAGTAACGGTAAAGAAACAGAGGCTGTAAAGACAGGAAGAGCAAAGTCCATGTACTTAGAGCAGGACGTGCCCCGTTTTAAGAGCTGAGTGTATACTGATATAAACTAACAAAGTTAGTGAAACACAGCATGTATCTTTCATATCCTTCAGCCTCCTCTTGAAGGCTCTGGACTTAGGATTGTAGGAAAGAAGAGAAAAGACCCATGGGTCAGTGGGAAAAAGTAATGGTGAAAACATTAGGAGAGAAATAAGATAACAAAGAATCCAAAAGCTTCCCCCATCCCCACCAGAACCTAGTCTCTCTCCCTCTCTTCCCACTTCCTCCCTCCTTCGCTCAAATTTCCCCTTCCTTTCCATTTGCTTCTGTCCCTCGAATATCTACTGCCTCACTTAGCAGCCTGCTTCTCATTACTACATAGATGTTTTTCTTTTTAACACTGCAAGACCTTCAATGCAATGAGTAAGCCCGTTATCCTTTTATCCGCGGCATCTCAAAAACTGTCACAGTCATCATTAGTACTCAACGGTTCCTAGGATGAGACAATGCATGACCTGGGAGAGAAGGCTTTAGAGATGCTCCTCCAGGGTGAGGTGAGCTTGGACCTCTGTTTGTGGTGGTTATACTCTGCTGCAGCGGCTGGGAAGCCCACTCGGCAACCCACCCTGACCCGCCAGAACGCATCGTCTGCAGCCTGACAGCTTGCGTAGAACTGTCACCCAGGCTACAGCCTTGTGCTCTCTCACACCCTCAAAACTTTTTTTTTTCTAATTTCAAAACTTTCGTGATATCCAGGTTCTCTGTCTCTGCTCCTGACATTGCCATATATTTCACTATGGTCCTGGGATGCCTCGATTCTGCGAGGCGTAAAAGCCTTTGTAATGGCCTCGGCGGCTAAGTGCATTCATGCCCAGAGGCAGAAGGGTGGGTGGACCTGATGCCCTCCTTTCAGCATTAGCAGTCCCCGATGCTAAGCCTGACAGCAGTGCCTCACAAATGCCGTACTTCCACCGACCAAACCCTAGCGGTTAGGATCATTGCTCAACAAGAACCTCAGGGAGGAGAAAGAGGCCCCAAGTAATCTATCGGCGGGTGCCAGGCAGAGCGAGGAAACCTCTCTATGTTGGTGGACAGTGAGCAAGCAGGAAAGAAGGGAAGGAACCCAGGGAAGATATTTCAGCCAATTTCCTCTACAAATAAACAATTCTGCTCTTAATAAAAAGAGGTTTCTTTTGATGATAGCCGGCTAAAGTGCACATTCTCCGCAGTAAAGTAGCTTTTAAAGCAGGTTTAAGGGGTCTGAAGGGCCTGGAGAAGAGTTTATCACTAGCTGTCTCCTGCTTTTATGCCTTGCTAGTATCATGGTCCTCCAGCCCTTCGCTCCCCAGCCTGAGGAAAGAACAAATTTTCCCTGGTCCAGGTTACTGCTGAGTGATGACTTTTTTTGGCATCTGAAGCAGAGTCAGCTTTAGTCTACCAGCTCAGTGTCAGGTTCACAGATCCAGGGGTGATGTTTTGGCTACTGACTTAAATGTGTTAATTTTTTAACACTCACCAGGTCGCCTTTTGAAGTTAACAGCCTTTTAAGAAAAGTCAGGGAAGTTCACACCTCTGCCAAGGCAACTGTTTTCAGATTTATACAAGGGTGTGAGTGTAGTGCATGTTGATCCACTCCTATGAGCTTCGGGGGGGGGGGGGGGGGGAAGCGTTAAAACACACTGGAGATTTCGTTTTTTTGAGGATCACATATATGAAGAACAAGTTTATTCATTTGTGAACAAATATTTATGAAAAGCAGCACTAAATGTCCCTGTGATGAGAAAAGTGAAGAGACAGAGTTTTTTTTTTTCTCTCATCAGGGAACCCCAAGCCTCAGGAGACACACCAGGCTTTTATGTGCACATCCTGTCTTCCCTGTGCCCCTGAAGGCAGGTTCCTCTTTAACAACTGGATTTTATTTACTTTTTTACTTATTTTTTTTAACTTGGTCCTAGTCCTGTCTAAGGTAATATTTTCTGACTGGTGTGCCGAAGTCCTGGGACATTTAGCACACCAGCTTTGTTTGATCCTTAGCATATTTGTTCTAATCAAAAAACACTAAGCCAAAAGATGAACCAGTACTTAACACCACTGACTATTAGGAAAATGCATGTCACAAACCACCCCACATGCTTCCTAAAGGCTCCTATCAAAATGAAAAGGTGAAACAGCAAGTGTTGGCAAAGACGTGGGGAAATTGGAGCTCATGTGCACTGTTATCTGGGAATGTAAAATTCTTTAGAAAAAACAGAAAGACAGTCTCTTGATAAACATAAAATAGAATATCCTTGGGACCCTCAGAAGCAATGTCGCTTCTGAGAATATGTGCAAACTAATAGAAATCATGTTCAGACCAGTCCATACTCTCACATTCAAGGTAGCATTATTTACAATCAATAAAAGATAAAAGCAATATGCCCACGGCTGACTAAATCAATAAATGTTCATATCCACACAGACACACATACAAAAATACTACTCAACCTCAAACCAGAAGGAGAAATGGCATAAGCTACAATATGAACAAACCATCAGAGCACTATGTCCAGAGTTTTATACGACCGAATGAAAAATACTTACAAGAGGCCAAGTCCACTGAAATAGAAAATGGTATACTTGGCTAGCAGCAGTGGAGTGGAGAGTGGGTAGAAGTTATTTCTTAATGAACATAAAGTTTCTGATTTATGTGATGGTGAGTTCTAGGGTTTGGTGAGAAACAAAGTGCATGTACTTAACATTACTGAGCCAGACACTTAAAAATTATGGAGAGCTTTTCCTAACCCTATATACTTCAAGGAAAAAAAGACATCATCCACTATGATCCTCGTGGAGAAACACAAAGGCCTGTGCTAATTCTCTGCGGATTCTTCAGTGTGAATGATGTAGGTCACAATAAAACATCACTCTGGGTTTTATGAGCTGCAGTCTTGGAATTGTATCAATTTCAGAGTCAATTCACTTCTGATACCCATGATGATCAGTCATATACTGTGGTGTGTGTGTGTGTGTGTGTGTGTGTGTGTGTGTGTACAGGTGTGCCAGCATCTCCAAGTCCCATCCCCTATATGTACCTTAAATGCAGTGATGCTCAAAGGGAGTTAAGTACTATACATGTTAAGTACATGTTAAGTACTATAGTACTACAGGAGCAGTGGCATTTGCTCTTAGAAGGTGACGAGATGGGAAGTAATGTGATTTAAATGCAACATGACAGATATTTAGCAGTAAAATGTTCGTTTTATCAGCAATAGTTATCTCTGAAAGGAGACCCTGAAGAATGCAGCTCCACTCCCTGGCTCTGACCCTTCCGCTGGGAATGCCTCGGTTTACTCTCAGCCCTATCTTCAGTTTTGCGGTCCTGACAGAGAAATTATGACTGTCAATTGTCATTAATATAGCTGGAAATTTAGCAAATATACACCATTCAGAAAGAACTTCTACTCCACCCCGTACCTCGATCCTCCCCCACCCCACCTTTTTAAAGGAAACACTCCTAAACACTGTGATGAAATATTTTATGTCTGTACTGCATGCCGTAGGAAGATGTGGAATTAAGGAGAGCTATAAAATATAAAGACTCTAGACCTGCATATGATTATGCATCTTAAATTAAGGTAAATTTACTTTATACTGCTCAATGTAAGTATTTGGCTTGCAGGGTAAGATTTTATTTTTTTAACCCTGATTTTTCACCTTCCACAAATCAAAATTTCCAGGGAGGGGAAATGGGAACTCAAGACCATTCGTGGTTGCTCTTTTCTTTTCCAAACATCAAGCTGCATATCAAAGGTAAGTAACCCAAAATAACTTGATTATATTGTTTCTGTGTTATCTATCAGCTAAAGAAATTCAAAATGTATGCGTATTTTAGTCAGTTGAAAGGCCATCCATAGAAGCTACTGTAGATATGGGTAGTTGATAGTCCATCACTCGCAGATGACTTGGGGAGCCAGCATCAGCCATGTCAATATTGTTTCTATTCCTCGGGCCCACATACAGCCAGTCCCCAAGTAGTCACCTCCCATTCAGCATCACAGTTATCAAGCAATCACAATCATGTTTCTGACTCCAAGATGTACATTCATGGTTTTGCCTTCTGGAAATTCAACCTTGAGAACCATGCAAACCAAACAAGCTCTCTACCAGATTTGCTATGAACTAGCCCACTTATTCTTTATATTTGGTACCAAGTTCTCTCCATTCAAGCATCTGGCTTCTACCATCCATATCACATGGTAAGCTCTGCATACCCCACTGTGTTTGTTTCAGCTACCTGGCAGGTCTTTTGTTTGTTTGTTTCTTTCTTTCTTTTTATTACTCTGTAATCTGGACCTAATCAGTCTTTTTAGGCTTCATCTATCCCCCACTATTTCACAATTAAAACTGGCTTAGGCTCTGAAAAATTATGAGATAACACATCCATTTCAGTTGTGTCTTTGTCCACTAATTTTGTCTAGTAAAACCTCATCCTCCTACCAGAACTCAAAACTAAATACCAGTTGTCCTCAAAGACATCCCTTATGTTAGATTTTCTTGCCTCTGCGTCCTGCCCACCCCCCCCACTCCTTCTCTTTCTCCATTTATTGATAACAAATTAGTTTCTTATACACTATATCCACAGCTTCCACTCTCTCTACGCCTTGCAGTTGCTGTCTACCTCCTCTCCCATTCAGATTCACTCCCCTCTGCCCCTTATTAAAGAAAAAAAATGGGCATCTAATGAATAATAATAAAATATAACAAGCTAAAACAAAAAGCTAGCACATCAAAGCTGGATAAGGCCAATCAATGGATGGAAAAGAGCCCAAGAGGAGGCATAAGCATCAGAGAACCACTGGTTCTCATACTTAGGAATTCCATAAATGCATTAAACCGGAAGTTACACTGTACACCCAGGGGACCTGGTACAGACTCATGAGGGCCCTCGTGTGCAGGCCGGATCAGTGACTCTATATGAGCTTCGCGGAATTGATTTAGAGGGCTTTTTTTACTTAATTTCTTCCATTCCCTTCAGCTCTTATACTCCTCCTGCCCCATCTTCCACAAAGATCTCTGAGCTTGGAGGAGAAGGATTTGAAGGAGACAGCCCATTTAGCGCTGTGTGCTCCAAGGTCTCTCACTCTCCACATACTGTCTGGCCTTTACATCATAGCATCTTTGGTACAGGGAGGTACTTTGCGAGCTATCAATAGAGCACCATGCCAGTCACAGACTCTTTGGTCTACAATGGTGTCCTGCCTGCAAGATATGCTAGGGCAATGGTGGCACAAAGCCTGCAGGAGTAGCCAACTAATGTCTGATGTAACTTAAGGCACACTTCATGAAATAGAAGTCATACCTGACACTGCTTGAATGTCTAGATAGCCCAGGGATGTAGGGTTAAATAAAACAAAACAAAAAGTAGTGATAAAATGACTCCTGAGGATATTCTGCTATACTCATAGATCAGTGCCTTATTCGGCCATCATCAGAGAAACCTCCCTGAGCAGCCTCAAGTTTCTCAGTCTGGCTTTTCTGTTTCTTATAACTGACTTTAAGAGATCCTTTGTACCTGAGATTTTTTTTTTTTTACATATAACCCCTTAGCTTCCAAATTTCCCCTGGAGCTATGTGTTATCCACTTTGATTTTCTTATTGGATCTCGGCTTTGTTCTTTACACAGTAAATATTAATTGAACACATACATTTGATTTATTCAATTCTAATAATTTATTGAGTAAATTTGATGTTGGTTGCATTGATCAAATGTTCAACAAAGAAGAAGCTTCACAGACAATTTTAAACCAAATTCAGGAAACATTACTCAGATTACCTGGTGCTGGGAGGTAAAGAGGGTCTCACACAGAAAACGTAAGGTCTCTAGAAAGACTGAGACGGGAGAGCCATGCACAGAGAATGCCTGTTCATGTGCGGCCTGCCCCAAAGCAGACAAAGCCCTGATACACACGGCATCCTTATCTCTGTCTTCTGAACCTGACGATGTTTCATTAGACACAGAACATAGCTCTCCTATCAAGGAGAGCACATTTACTGTGTAATAAATACAGCCCCAGTTTTCCTGCCCATTTTTTCTCTTCAGTGAATTCTGACATGAAATTTCTTTTCTACTGGTCTGTGCTTCCTCTCTAACAACTTTACAAGGCACTACCTGTCTTTGATGCTTTTAAACCCTACTATAAATATCTAGGTTCAGGGCATTTCCCTCACAGAAGGCTTATCTGGTAATACACAAGGCTTTTTAATCGAAGGTGTTTGGCTCTATTTTTAGTAAATTCTCAGGTACTTCAAGCCCTTTCTCTGTCACTTTCGCCTCTTCTGGGTTTTCCTTGATCACACTTTGGTTGTTTCCTTTTCTATCATCTATGAGTTATATTTTTTATTAAATTAGATTTACTTTTTATGTTAAATAACTATTCAGTGCACTTATTAATGGGATTCATCATCTCTGTTCATGCATGTAGCCTGTACCAGTTATATCCAATCCCCACTTTGGTCCATTTGATTTTTTCCCCCTATGTATGGTTGTGGTTTGAATGAGAATAGCCCCCTTAAGTCCCATATGTTTTAATTGAGTCTTCAGTGGGTGGAACCACTTGGGAAGGATTAGGAAGTGTGGCCTTATTGGAGGAAATGTGGAGGAAATGTGGAGGAATCAATGGATGTGGACTTTGAAGTTTCAAAAGCCCACATAATTTAATTCCACCACTACTCCCTCTCTCTCTCACCATATACACATACATATGCAAAAACTATATATTGATTGCATGTTTAGACTTAGACCCTGTCTTAGGTTCCTCATTACATGTATGCAAATAGTCCAGATAAAATAATCCCAAATATGAAACACTTCTGTTTCTAAACACATCAGATAATGATACTCTGTTTGTATCCAGAGTTGATGGTAAAGCATTTTCTCCTGGGACAGAGGTGACTGAGAAGTTGCACATAGCTTCCATGTGTGAGCTGCTGATAGGATTCAGTGTGGTTCTGAAGGCCTGAACTAGAGGAGCTTATGATGTTGATCTCAGTCTGAGAGCTGAAGGAGGTAAGAGATGCTCTAGCTCAAGCATGCTGCTGATTATCCTAAAGACTGAACTGAATGAGATGAGTAAGTCCAGGGCCGGCTGCTGCCGTATAACATGAAACCTACAATCAACAACACTGTGTTTAGAAATCTATTAAGAAATTCAAACTCATGTTCCATGTACTTACCACACATAGTACAGTATCAAAAAACCTAAACCTTAGACTGTCTTTCTTATGGAAAGGAAGAGTGATCAAGTTACCATAAGGATGGTTATATCCTCCAATCTATCTTGGACATTTCTATCTGTCAACTCTTTTCAATTGATTGTAATTACAAATAAAGTTTATAACTGAGTTCTGGCAGGCAACAGACAAAAAACATTTGGTTTTCTGCACAAGATCAAGCCAGTGAACATTCCATCATGGAGGGGCTCCTGTGATCCCACCTCTAGTTGAGGATCTACTGCCACTTGATGGATTTGGAGGTGGGTAGAATCACTTGCTTTCAAAGAGCATGGCCCCTGGTACATGGATCCTACTCTAGTGGATGGCCATACACCTAGGAATATGTAGACAGCAGAAATTGGTGAGTTGACCAAAACGAAAAAGAAAAGACACAAAATTGGGGGGGGGGGCGGAGGTGGAGAGGTATAGTTCCAGAAGGTGTCCAGGGAGGAGAAAGGTTGAATATGGTCAAAATACACTTTATTCATAAATGAAATTATCAGAGAATTGCTAAAAATATATATTTAAAGTTATAAAAACATAATCTATAGAAAACTGTCTAAGTAGTAGTATGCAGATGGAAAGAAGCTATAACCAGCGAGTGGTGTTCTGGGTTTGTAAGGGTGGTGCTCTTAAGATATGCTGCCATATAGAAAGGAGAGGGAACTGTCAGACCCCTACAAGAGTTACACAGACAGTGTAACCTTGACAATCCAGGGACTGGTTACAGACTCAGATGGCCAGACCAAGTCAAACCTCCACGTCAGTTAGAGGAATGAATATTTTGGCATCTCCACTGATGTCCTCCACTAGCTAAATAGATAGTGAACCAGATGGGGCAGAGACCCCATGGATATTTTTTCCAGCATAGAACGCTATGAGGCACAGAATGTAAGATATGTGCAAAGGGGGAAAATGGACAAGATTCAGCAACATAAAAACCATCAGCAGCCACATTGAAATTAGAAGCCTCCAAAAAGCACTTGGGCTAATTCTGTTATTTTAGAGGTGAAAAAGGCAATGGGCTGAGCAGTTGTGATTTACCACAATAAAGATCCATTAAGGACCGGAACACCTTGCTCATTTCACATTCCTAATATCTAACACACTGTCTGGCTCATAGTAGGTGTTCAATAAATGTTAATTTCACAGAGTTAGTGGAATCAAATCGGATTAGAAAAAGCAGAAGCCCAATCTAAGCATTACTGTGCCGATTGGTGACTGTACACCACCACCTCCAGATATGATTTTAATTTTCAAACATCAGACAGACTGGAAATTGAACAATATAACTTCCCTTTCCACTCCCACCTCCGCTGTATGTGATAAAACTCAGAAAGCAGGAAGAAGAAAATTAAAGGGCCTGCGTGATTTACCAAATGTGTAATTAGCCTCCAATTAGACCTGAAGAGGCTGCAGCCCTCTCCTGTTGAATCTTTTAGTACCAAGCACATTGCATGCTTTGTCATGCCTTCAGCACCTCACGATAACCAGCCCAGCTCCAGAGCCTTCTCATGCTTTGAAAATGAATCCATATTTCTAATGCCAGTTTCCTTTCCCCCTTTTTACCCTATTTGTAAATGATTTATTGTGGTAGCAAATCAGATGACGATAAGATAAAGCTTTTTAGAGGTCAGTAAAGAGTTTGGGGGAAGTTCCTGCAAAGACGCTCGAGTGTCTGAAAGATAAGGCAACTTAACAATTTATGTCAAAGTTTGCAAAATGTGTTTGTCTGATAAACAGTTTGCTCTGCGGGCATCAATCATACTTGCTCTCTGTGGTGTGTTGTATTTTTCATGAAGTGAACTTTAGTGACTTTGCCCAGCTCTGTTTTTTTGTTTTCTTGGGTTTTTTTTGTTTTTGTTTTTGTTTTTGTTTTTGTTTTTGTTTTTTTTTTGAGATTGCAGCATGCTAAACAGAGCTCCCCACTTTGCTGGGCAGTTTTCCTAGATTATCTTAGCACAGCTGCCCTAGCACAGGGTGCCAGTGTGGGCAACCTCAACATGCAAGGGGAAGAAGGACAATTTGCAGGAGCTGTGTCATTGAGAAGAGAAGAGACAAACAGTCCTTGGATGTTGGATGGATCTGGATAATAGAAGCCCTGGGACTAAGATAAGGGTGAATGCATATTGTGTGTGTGTGTGTGTGTGTGTGTGTGTGTGTGTGTATGTGTGTGTGTGTGTGTGTGGTGTGTGTGTGTCTATGTGTGTATGTGTGTGTGTCTCTGTGTGTGTCTGTGTTTATGTCTGTGTGTGTGTGTGTATGTGTGTGGTGGGTGTGTGGTGTGTGTGTGTATGTGTGTACGTGTGTATGTGTCTCTGTGTGTGTGTCTCTGTGTGTGTATATGTGTGTACGTGTGTGTGTGTCTGTGTGTGTGTGTGTCTCTGTGTGTGTGTGTGTCTGTGTGTGTCTGTATGTGTGTGTGTCTGTGTGTGCCTGTCTCTGTGTGT
>JADRCD010222869.1:39764-76996 GCA_019843815.1 Montemys delectorum
TGTGTGTGTGTGTGTGTGTGTGTGTGTGTGTGTGTGTTTTGCTGGGTGGTGTAAGGATCAAATGGATGCAGCATTTTGCAAAAGTCTGAATGTTCAGAAGGGTAAAGGTTTGGGATTCAGGAAGCTGAGTCCCTCTCTCAGCTCAGACCCTTGTACTTTCTTGTTAACAAAATGGAGGTGACGGTACCTGTCTACTCCTATGTCACATTGAGATCAGACACCAGAAGGTGGCTGAGACCATTTTGTAAGTCACTATGCAAATAGAAGCCATTATCTTAAGTGTTGATTCAGGAAAGAGGATGTATTTATTATTCCTTCATAATTAAAAAATAGTAAAATAAAACAGCCCAAGACCGCAGGACAACTTGGTTCATATACATTCGGCTCTCTCAAATCTTACCATTTTAGAGGCGTTTTGCAACTGCTTATAAATCACTTCTCAAAATTGCCCTGAGCCGAAATGATATTTCTGAGCGCATGTTAAAAGCTTATAAGTGCTTCTGTTCTTGAACAAAGTGAAATCAGGTTACGTTAATAGAAGTATTAATTAATTTGCTCTAATTTTATTCAGCCGAATTAGCATTACTGAAAAGCCTTTCCCACCCTTGAGTACTCTAAAGTGCATGAGGCTTTTGAGGTGGGGTGGGGTGGGGTAGGGAGTGGGGCTCCAGCTGCAGCACCTAGCATCGGTACGGGGGGGGGGGGGGGGATTATTGTCTAATTTGGAAACCTGAGCTGTTACTTGGAAGTGCTGTGGGGTGTGTTATAATGAAAATACCAATCCACATTAGCCACGGTTGCCATAAGCAAAAATCTTAATATCTTGGCCAAACCTGCTTAAGGTTCATGTAATAAACCCACATTCCTAATTTTATTAGTGATGTGCCAAGTTAAGCACTTTGCTGGCCTTTGGACAGATTTATAGCTTGGCTGTGCTGAATTAGTGGTGACTGACAAGAGGACATTGTTTTATAGGATGCTATTTAGATAAAAACCTGCAGGGTGTTTCTGTAATGTTGTCACTTCAAGTCCAAACAGGAAAAAAAGAAATGTGGATTAAGGAGGACTCTTCATTAGCTTTTATGAGTTTAATCTAGTGCAGTCAAATGCTTCCTTGTAAGGAAAGGCACACTAATGTACGGAGACAGCATTATCTCTGCTCCAGGTTTCAGAATAAAATGATCTGTAGGATTGTATAAGCAGAGAAAGTTCGATGAGTTAATATTTGCTAGCACTTAGAACCGGTGAGTGGTACATAGCAGGCCACAGGCCACCCCTGTGTCTATTAAATAAGCTAAACACATAAAGGTGAGCACAGCTTTCATCATTCCACAAGGTATTTATAGATGTTTACAAAAAATAAATAAAATTACCTTTGGCTCATCTTCACCTTCTTACCCAGACTTTTTTGCTAAGGGGAGTTTCTAAATCCTTAGCCATTCATTGTTTCCTCCCTCCTACAGTCTGTATACAGTAGAGACCTCTTGTTGTAAAAGGGAGAAGACCAGAGCTTTCCATTTCTTGTTGACATAGCACTGGCCTCACCGTTGGGTTTTCCTAGTGAAAGCGACCTGCCTGCGGGTTTTGAGGGCGCTTGCTTGCTTCAGAAGGGTATTTATTGGTACAGATCTGGGTTTGGGGCCTCACTGTTCCTCACTGATAACAGCGGGATGACTTTGTGAACAAAGATCTTGGCTTCTCTCCTGATTTGGTTACAAATCCTCCTTAGAAACTAAAGCCAAGGTCTACAAATATGTTTTTCCCTTGACCTATGGAGATCCTTTGACCTGAATGTCAAGTTCATTAATCCAAATCCTGACCCTTCTCTCCTTCCATATACATGTATTCAGACATACATATATAAAAAGAATGAGACCCATTTGAACTCTCTGTTCTCCTCTAGGATTAAAGACAGGGAAGTTGTATCACAGTTGATGGTGTGTAGAGTCACCTTTAGTGTAAGCTCAAAACTCCAAAAGAAAGAACTTCCGGGGTACTTAAAATCCATTTTGAACTCATTTTAAGATGCCAAACAAATGAAAGGAGATAATAATTGTGATCTTGTTCTCATATTTACCAAATGTGGGTGTCTATTGCCCACACAACATGAGCAGACCCACAAGGGAAGCAGAATCAGGTAGCCTCAGGCAGACTTGAAGCAGTCTCTGCTTCGATCATTTGCTCATGCCTGTGGATACTTGGGGTCAAAGCAGGGGTTTGCAAGAATGCTGGAAGGTTTTTTTCACCATCATTTTTGTGATTTGCTGGAATGGATGCAAATATCCGAAACACTCTCATTGTATCTGCCAGCCCTTTCTAGTCACGAACTTTAATCTTAGTTACCTAAGACTTAAACCCACAGGTTAAACATGTATGAATTCCAGAGAGAGAGAGAGAGAGAGAGAGAGAGAGAGAGAGAGAGAGAGAGAGAGAGAGAGTAGGCTGGAGACTGCCAACAGCTGCCACTTCTAGAACTTGCACCCCTAACACAGGAACTCTTCTCCGAAGCTTCCCAAGTGCTTTGGAAACTCAGACTCAAGGAACATGACTTAGTGGTGATCTGTGTTATTTCATGTCTCTGTGTTCTTAATTTGTTGCTGGAATATCTGCCTATAAAGCCTGTTTTTCCAAGAACTATGGGTGTGATACCCCAAGACCAGGAATTAAACTCCTAGGTAGCGCCCCCTATCTCTGCTTGTTTAGAAAGTTACAAAGCGGTTGGGGAGAAGGGTCTAGCAATCGGGTCAAACTTTCTAAGAAGTCTGTCAATGTGGATATGGGACATTAAGCCCTGAAAGCCATCAATGTACCTGATACTCTTTATCAAGACCCATACCTCTGTACTGTTTGTCTGATCCAATACTCACATTTTAATGTGTGTTATATGCCTGTATACAAACAAACACAGTTGTTATTTCTGTTATTTTGTTGTTGTTGTTGTTGCTGTGGTAAAATACAAGGTTAAAGGAGAAGAGGATTATTTTGGATTCCAGCTTCAGAGAGCTACAGTTCATCAGGCTTTGAAAGAAACTCTCAACAGGCTGGAAAGGTCTAGAGGCAAGAGCTGGAAACTGGTTAATCACATGTCATCCATACACAGGAAGCAGAGAAAGAGTGAACAGGAAGTGGAACCAGGCTACAAAACATCAGAACCCAACACCAATGATATGTTTTCTTCAGCAAGGCTCCGCATCCTAAATTATGTAACTACCACCAACCAGGGGCCAAGTGTTTAAAGACATGTCACCAGGCTTTCCTGGACATCTGTATATCTCCAACAATGCACAAAGCTAACCACATATAGTAGAATTCAGTGATGAAAAATGAATATGAATGTAATACTGGCATTCAAATATTGTTCCTGGGCGCTACATGGTAACCTTGGACTTACTGTCTTCATTTCACAGCACTCTTGTGCAACTCAAATGCTCTGACTCCCCAGCAGACATTTAGCTATCTGAATTTTGCTTAGGAAAGCAGATCCCACTGCTACACATTAAGGCTGTGGTCTCCACTCCCTCCCCTCTCCTCTTGACTTCCCCGCAGCCCCCAGCAACTTTCCTCTGTTTTTCCCCAACTCTTCTCCTGTCTTCTCTTCTTCCTGTCTCCTGTCCAAGTCCCAGATGGCAGATGAGCCTTCCTCTCTCCTTCTCTGCCTCATTAAGTATGCTGGTTGCTTTTTAGAGCCTGGATGAAGTCACATGGCTGGGATGCCATCTCTAATCCCATTTTCCATTTGTATATTGGATTTTGTTAACCACTTTTTAAATAAAAATACAGCATGATCCTAATGTACTAAGGAGTTCCAGGGATAACCATATAATTTCAAAATGATACTGATTTTGTTTATATGCCGCATAATCTTTTACAGTCCTGCGTCTTTATTTGAAGCATTGCAAAGTGGATTTTTATGAAAGTATTATAAAGGACTCCTTGTTTCTCCATAACAGATCTGAACGTTAACTGATCAGAGTTCAGATAAATAGTCTTTACTCTCCATTAAAATATTAAAAAGCCTTTGGTAAGAAACTGGCATAAAGATTCTTCATTCTTGTTTAATGAACACTTGTTGGCAAGTATAACACTTTAATAGCTTCATAGAATGAATTTTGTGTGTGCATCCTCCATTTCCCTGTCAGACACTTGTCCAGGTGCTGAGAATTTATTGGAGGAAGCATATTTTTGCTCATTAGTTTTGTATTTGATTATAGAATAGTAAAGTATGAACCACTGGGTCCCCGAGGCATAGCTGTGTACACCGAGATTAGTAACTGCATGTCATCGTGTTCCATTGGAATTTATACGGTCAGATGGGATAGGTGCCTCTTAAAGAGGTTTAAAAGCAAAACAAATTTGTACTTAACCTTTTTTTTTGGCAGCTATAGTCTTTCTAATGGAGAAAAGCTCAGGCTGCATCATATATTTTAGACAGTTTTAATTTTTCCTTTTCTAGTTTTCTTCACAAATGAAGCCCATCAGATTTTCATGCAAACAACTATTAAAGAATCAATGGCTATAAGGAAGATATGATATAAAACCTGTCAGCAGAGACCAGTTTTGCCCACATTCCAGCAGGCACAATGACAGGGGATGACGATAGGTGTAGACAAGTCCTGCCATTCCAGCAAGAAGCTTAAAGGCAAAACAGAAATTGCACGGGGATCTTCAAGAGACACCGCCCCCACCCAATCCAACGTGAAGTTTTCATAGTACACAGACTGTTTTGTCCCCTTAAACAAGTGATGGGCTCGCAAGCTGAGCTTGTATTTTTTTAAAGTTAGGCATGCCATAAGAAATTATCATTTTGTTGTTTTGCTGTATAACAATAAAAAGAGAGCCGCATTAAATCAGTGATTCTGCTTTTAGCCTGTGCTCTGGTTAACCAATGCCAATCATACTAAGCTCTTTTCTATAAAGATGCTCATAAATGCAGTTTCCAAAACAGAATCTAATGAGGTACTTAATGGTCACAAAACTGGCACATTTGATAATTAATGTCCCTTACTAGGTTTTCTGCTGAAGCAGCACAGTGATAAACAATCGTGTAAGTTAACTAAACACGTCTTTGAACCGTTAGTTAAAAATTAAAGTACAGAAAGACGTTTAAGAACACTGTTTTTCAGCCGTGAAGGAACGCTTGATATCCTTCCAGAACCAACCAAAGAAACGCACAAAAACAGAGTGCATCTCCTCCGAGTGAGAGCGAAAGCCTTTTCTGCACACAGAGGAGTCCTGAGGGGCTCCCAAGATTTATCTGCTCATGTTCTATTCCACTCAGAACACTAAGCTACCTCATGTCCAAGGTTCTAAGTTCAGAAAGTACAGGCAGTTGATTGAGCACGTCTGTGCCAGACACTTAATCATGGGTTTCCTCACTGCATCTGGGTAGTAACTCTGTATACAAATTCTCTTATGGAGATACTGAGGCCCAACAAAGCTAAGCCATGTGCTTTATAAGTAACTCCATCTCTGTGGATGTAGTAGTATATAAAGAAAGGACTAGCCTTCTCTTGTGGGTGTATTCTTTTTTTAAAAAAAGATTTATTTATTTATTTATTTATTATATATAAACTGTTTTCAGACACTCCACAAGAGGGCGTCAGAGCTTGTTACGGATGGTTGTGAACCACCATGTGGTTGCTGGGATTTGAACTCAGGACCTTCAGAAGAGCAGCAGGTGTTCTTAACCGCTTGAGCCATCTCTCCAGCCCTGTGGGTGTATTCTTTAAACAAGTCTCCTGGGGGCATTCTCATGCATGTATATGATGTACTTCAGTCATATTTACTACTGTCTCCATCATTTCTATCTCAAGTCCCTCCTTTCCCTCCTTATGGTCCTTCTTTCTTCCCAAATATTCATATCTTGTTTGTTTGCTTGTTTTAAATGTTCATTGTTTGTATAAGGAAAACCATATGATGTCTGTCCTTCTGAGTCTTGGTTAATTTACTTATAACACGACCCATCCATTTTCCTGGAAATGACATAATTTCACTAGCCTTTGTGGCTTCATGAAACACATTTTTTTTTTTATCCATTCATCTGTTGATGGATACCCAGGCTGGTTGTACAACTTGGGTATTGGGAATAGTTCTGTAATAAACACGAGTGTGACGGCAGCTCTATGGTATGGTGATATAGGCATGTCTATTGTATGGTGACATAGCTTCCTTCCAACTAGGGCTGGGATAGCTACATTATACAGAAGTTGTATTTCTATCTTTTGAGGAATCTCTACACCTATTTCCATAGGTGTACTAATTTACATTTCCACAAACAATATAGACAGTCACTAAAGAGGCCAAGCCAGTGAATAACTTTGACACCATCACCTACCTTCATCTATTTTATTGTCCACTCTGTAAGACTTGGCCTGCTACAGCCTTACTTCATCTACAAAATCTACACTGCCTTACAGCACAGAAGGGCCAGAGATTTAATCTATAGTACAGGCTAGGCTACAACTTGAAGATGTGAAATGGACATGAAATGGCAGTTCTCTCCACACACCATGCCTCCCAATAGCCAGCAGAATTATCATTGAAGGCCCCCTCGTCCTCAAAGCTCAGCATCTTTCCCAGACTTTTCTGTCTTTTCTACTTATGAGTTACGGATGAGAAGCAGGCAGATTTCTGAGTTCGCAGCCAGCCTGGTCTACAGAGTGAGTTCCAGGACAGCCAGGGCTACTCAGAGAAACCCTGTCTTGAAAAACCAAAGAGTTAAGGATGATTCTTGTCTCACAGCACGCAGCAAAGCAAATCTACATTGTAGTGGACAGATACTCTAATCTTAACATGTAACATGTGATTTCACAAGTGTTTTTCATAAAAGTATATTAAGCTCTAGTCAATCCCATGACTCTTTGAGTGCTATCTATATGAACTTCAGCAACCATTTGTAATAACTGTGTATGAAATTCAGTTGTTGGAAATGCAGGCAGAAAGTAATTTCTCTTTGCCCCCGGTTACTAATCACAGAATCTGATTTGGGGTGTGTGGGTGTATGTGCAATTTTTGACATTATTTTGAGTAGTTCACTTGAAACCACTTTTTAATGGAGAACACTCTAGATTAAAATAAAAATGTAGAAATGGTTGAGGAAACAATATGACCTAAGATCTTTGTTAAACAGTACTTTTACAAAAGAAGAAAAGATTAGATACTTTTGTGGTAAAACACCACTTCTAAACTTTTTATTTTTTTATTTTATTTTACTTAAATTGCATAAGTGATTTATGGCAGATGGACCGTGTTTATTTTTTATTGTTGTTGTTTGTAAATTCTCATTGACTTCAAAGGGACAAGCCTACTAAGAATAGTGTGCATTTCGCAGTGTAGATTTAAGGGATTTGAGGGACTCAGAAGCTCTGAGAGATAATTGAACACTCACAGGGAAGCAGAGAGAGGATCAAAACAGCAAAGGGAGGCTCAAGCAGGATTGTGGGGGCTCCAGAGGAGCTGTGAGTGGATCAGTGTAACAAGCAGAGGCTAGGCACCCCCACCCCCAACACACAGGCACACAGGCACACAGGCACACACACACACACACACACACACACACACACACACACACACGTGCCATGACACAGTAACAATAAGAGGGAATTAGAATGCATAGGGAACAGAAAAGAGAGAGGATACAAATACCTCCTGGGGCTGCTGAGCTCCTCCTGGGAGACTTCCATCTTTCCCTATAAGACTCAGTCTTACATAAGAGACTCTCATACTAGACCATAAATCCAGATGCCTGTTGGCTATCTCTGTTCAGCTGGCCAGTGAGTACTTCACACTTAGTATAACTGGGTTCCAATGAATCATTTCTTCTCCCCTGAGTTGATTTACGTGTATAAGTTGCACAAAGCACTTCCCAGGTTCTTTTCCCTACTTAGTGAATCGTCAAGTCCATGGATAGCATTATTCTGCTAAACCCTCTTGCTTAGCTACTTGTGTTGAAACCATTTAGTTGCACAAGAGTCTTTGTGATCTTCATGTTCCCTTTTGTTTTATACACTCTGCAGTCCTGAAGGTTGTCTGTGCCTCTTCCCAGGCCCACATCACAGATATCCACATCTGCCTTTCTTCCTGTCTAGAGAAGAACTGATTATGATTATCTAATACAGAAGTGCATCAAAGTCTAGATTTTTGCCAAATGCTCACCTTTGCCTCCTAATCCAATAGACTCATTACTTACACCTCTGCATTTCACCTCTTCCTTCATGCAACTCATCATTCCTCTGCCATTTTCTGTGGATCCATTACTTCCCCAGCCCTTGCAACAGTCTCCTACCTGATGTTTCCATCTGCATACTCAATCTTCTCCCCCCACTTATGATCTAAATATAAATGAAAGTCCATCAAATCCAACTAAGAAATTTAAGTATCTCCCATTGCCTTTACAATGAAGTCCAAACTCATTGAAACAGTAAATTTCCCTTCTGATGCCATATTATACCTTACTCCTTTATGTCATTTTCTGACATTCCTCATCTCTTATGTCACCTGCCAGCTACACTGATTTACTTGCATCTTGGTACTGGGTTAGACTGTCATAGCTATCTCTTATCCCTTGCATTTCATGTGTCTGTCCCTTAGACCCCTCGCTCCAGTATCAATCCCAGAAACAACTATTCTTCAAGACTCAGCTTGAGCATCGTCCAGTTGTATATTCTAAGGGGTTTTTGGCTTTCCAAGAAACTCTTGATTTCACTCTCCATAATCATGAGCAACCATACCAAGGACATTTTCAAGGAAGGAAGGAGGGAAGGAGGGATGGAAAGGGGGAGAAAGAGAGAGAGAGGAAGAAAAAGAGAAGGAGGAGGAGGAGGAGGAGGAGGAGGAGGAAAACCAAGGGAAAAAAAGGAAGAGACAAGTTCAGAGCACACATCCTATCACACCGTGGAAGCAGGTTAGAGTTCACAACCAGAATGTGGTATTGGGAGAAGTCTGGTTCAGTGAATTAAGCTTAGAATATTTGTATAGGTCAATGCAGTACATTTATGAAGAAAGTTAAATGAAACTCATGTTTGTTTGTTTGTTTTTAATAAGGAGAAGGGTCTCCATGAAGGAAATCCTCTAGAAGTCTATTAACTCAAATAGGCTACAGAGTTACTATCTTATGCTTAGGGCTATCAGGATAGTTTAATAAAATGGGGTTTGGGGACTCAAGAAACAAAATAAATACATAGTAACTGGGACAAGGGAAACCAGGTGCTTAAAAATGCTCAAAAATGCAACCAGGAGAAATCATATATACATTAATTAGTCCATGAAGAAAGCTGAGTTATTGCTGAGCCCTAGTAGGTATGAATGGACCCCGTTTGCTATGCCGCTCTGCAGAGCTTGTCAAGCTGAAGCCACATAGGGCCTGGTGGCCTCACCCCACAGCCAATGCAAACTGTGTTAGGAGGAGGGTCTTCCTTGACTGCTGACTACTTTTCTGCATTCCTTTTGTGCAGTACAGTCTGGAGAAGAATTGTCACAGTGCCATGCTCTGCTCTGCTTCTCTGATTCCTCACTCTTTTTCTTCAGAATCTGTCCCTGACATGTTCAGAAGTCCAGAGCATCCTTAACCTTTCGGTGTCTTCTAAGCAGGTTGTTTCACAAGTCTTTCCCTTAGCCAAGCTTTACCTCTTTTCCAACCCAGAGAGAACTGCATTCAATGAGATAACGCCAGGAGACACAGCTCCAGGGTGTGGTAGCCTTCACCACACACCAAAGGGAGCAGATTGCTGCAGACACCCAGGCCTCTCATCCACTCTGCAAAGGGCTGGGTGGCACCCTTGGGAAACATGAGAACCCTTTCACAAAGTACAATAAGCTCTTTGCCTGTGGAGTGAGCATCAAAACCTCTATCTACAGAACAGAGTTAGATTTTATGGTGCACTGGTTACATGCGGCAGCACATAACTAAAATAGACCAGAAGCTTGGTCAAATTTTCTCTACATAATTTTGGAAATGTTCTTTAGCTTCTGCAGGCTCTGGTTTCCCTATCTGTAATGTGGCATGATAAACAACTTTAAAAGCTACTATAAGGAGAAAATATGTATGAATACTTGAGCACAATGCCACACACATAATCGCGTTAGCAGATGGGTTAGTAATTGTAACATATGTGAGAAGACTCTTGGGTGCAGGCTCTTCCACAGCCTGTCTTTTTACCTGAGTTTTAAAACTGGATACCCCCTGAGTAGTAGCGGAAGGCAGAATATGGTTCCTGGAATTTGAGGATTTTAATCCCCTAATTTATAGTGTTCTTTTCTTCCCATACCAGTAAGTCAAGATTTTCTGCCAGGCTCGTTACTCTTAAGAATAGCAACTAGTGTGAAATTCTAGGACGTTTCTGTCACCTTTCAGTTAGGATCTTTGTTGATGTGTGTCATCCCTGGCTTAGATTCATGATTAAATATAATCTCCTCTCCCATCTCACACCAAAGCATGTTGGAAGGGAACTGCAGACAGAAACGTGAGGCGGTCTGATTCACCAGAAAGCCTTTCAGCATGGACAGCCTGTGTGGGTCTCACACTTCCACCCTCCCACTTCTTCCTATTGTCACACTAAACCTATAAGGCAAGTTGTTACCCTTAGTAAGGCTTATTATTTTAGAAACACTACAACTGATTGACTACAAACGCTGAGTCTCTTCATCCTGGGTCTACAGTGGGCAGGATAACATGTAGATGCTTAGACTTCTAAGGCTATCCTATTGTTAATTGTATCTAAGCAGGTTTATATTTGAAAGAAGCATTTCTGGATTTCAATGTTGATCCAATCTATTCTGAACTCTACGGGCCTAGAATAGTGCTTTGGTCATGAGGAACCTTGATTTTACCTGTAAGTACGTCTAAGCATCAATTTCCGGAGACAGTTAAGCAGACTGATGCCATATAATTCAGGAAGTGGGTCTCTCTACTCACCTGTTTTCTCTCTTCCAGATCCATGCAAACAGTCTCAGCTCTCACTTTTAGTTCCAGTATTATGACTTAGATGCATCGCTCTGCAAAATCCATATATTGACAATGTGATAACATTAGGAGTTGATATCTTTTAAGAAATGATTAAGCTGTGAATTCCATTCCCTCCTGAACAAAAGTGAGATCTTCATTTGAAAGGCTTTGTGTGGCATTAGATTATCAGCTGCCTGTCTTGCTTTTCCACGGTCTTCCCCGTCCCACCTTATCCCATATGAACACACGACAGGAAGATCCCCATCATTTCTGGTCCCTTGGCACAATATTTCCACCTCTCAGAGATGAAAGAAGTAAACTTTGATCCTTTAATAAACAATTTGATCACCATTATTTTATATTAGCAACAACAACAACAAAACAGTCGAAGAAACTGCACAAGTCTACTTTGTCCATGAAGTTAATTAATGATTATTGATACATTTGGTGTGAAGATCAAATCCCCATCTCTGGGTTAAGTATCCAGGTACCTGAAGAATGACTTTTAAAATTGAATATAAAACTCTGTGGTTTTGAAGGATCACTCCATCTAGCTTTACTTAAACAACTATTGTGTGATGTTTAGGAAGAACTGATAATAAGCTTCACATATATATACATCTATATGCACACACATAATATTTATAATATTTTATATTCATTTTAAATAATATACAAAACAGAACTTTCCTCCTCATCCTCAGATGAGTAGGTTGTCACCGTATTTACCAATTGTGTTCAGCCATACTACTCATTTCTAAAATGTCAACATTTGCAAGAATTCTTGTGAAAATTATCAAATGAATTCATTTCCTACATAAATTCACTGGCTTGCCTTCCAGTGCATTCAGAACGATTTCCTTAAGACTGTAATTACTGACAATTTCTACTTTTTTATTTTGACCTATGACCAAGCTGATAAAGATACTATTTGTCTGTCTTTTAAACAGAAGATAACCTCTGCCACTGGCTTGTATGGCTTTGTTCAAAATGACAGGGCAGCCCTCAGGCTCGGGTCAAAGGGCAGATCCCTCACTTATGCAACAGATGATGAGCAAAGATGTCTTCTAAGCCTTCATCACCTCACCCACAACAGAAAAGCATTCATCCCTTCATGAGTAACCATGGTGACAGACACAGGTTAGACATGAGGGATTCAGCACTGAACCCAACACAACTCACAACTCAGTGAGTACTGAGATGGTAAAAATGAAGTGAAAGCTGACAAAAGAACTAATCGGTTAAATAAACACCCAGGAGACAGTGCCATTTTGGTCTTTCACCTAAATATGTTAGGGATGCCAAGTATGTTAACTCACTCCTCTGTAAAGTGGAGGTGGTATAGTATCTCCCTCAGGAAGGGTCCCTGTGTGTTATTAGATAGTCTGTCCTGTGAGATGACTACTACTTTGTAGATAGAGCCAGCATTCTAGACCTGGTCTGGTGAAAATCCATCTAATTAGGCATAGAAGTCTAGGCTCCTCCTCCTTTCAACATCAAAGTATTTTTATTGTTCAAAATATGATAGCGAAACTTCTCCATTGAATTTTATTTAGTATGTGCCCTCTTCTTCCGTCTCTAGAGACTATTTCAAATGCAAGTGAAGGTAATGTTTCTAAATGTGGCTATTCAGTTGTTGAGAAATGAAATAAATGTCACTTCAAAATGCAAGTAGATAGTTGTTTATATGAGATCTAAATGATGGATAGAAGAGAAAGAGCAGGAAGATGTGTTGGCTGTGTCCTTCCCAGTTCCTTGACTGAGTTCTCTCTTCGGCTTCCTGCTCTATAATCCAGGATTTCTAGTTACAGATGGTTTTTAGCCTAGAATGTTGGGGGTGAGTGTTCTGAAGGATCTTGCTATTCTGTGATTCCGCACTCACCTCTTGTGTGATTCATTTCCACTTGAACCTGAACCGAAGCCCATTCATTATCACTTCAGGGAGTGAATCAGTTTCTCCTATGCAGAAGGAATACAGCAACCCAAGTCCCTCCTTTTGTCTGAGATTACCGAAGGGTTATTACAGATGGTATTGAACTCAAACGAATAATTTGAACATTGCTACAACAACAAAGCATTTTATAAATGTATAACCTTGTTTTTCTTTAAAAATCCCTGAACAACTGTGATTCTGGCTTAAGTGGGCTAGCTCTTCTCTCTCTGCTGCCTCCAACTCTAAAAGCATGCATTCAGTTTCTGGCTTGAAAGTCAAGGCAATGTGGTGATTGACTGTGCAGACATAATTGTGTTAATGACAAGACAGGAAGGCTACATTGTTAGATAGGTCACTTATCATCACTATTTATTTAGTTGGCTCTCCCAAGTCTGAATTATACTTTTTTTTATACATTGTGGTTAGAGCCAGTCATTTAAAGTGCTTCACTGTTGAGATGACTTTTTTTTCTTTTGACAACTCTTTAGCTATAGCTCAAGAGAAGAAGAGAAAAGACTCCTACACCAACATTAAACAGAGTTCAGAGTAAGTCCTTGCTGAAAGATGTGAAGTTTGAGCTCTTAGGAAATGAAGTCTTTGATCTTCAAAATGATTAGTGAAAACATTTTTGTACACAAGCCCGTTTTTAAAATCTCATGTTCAAGAAAATAGCATGATTGCATCTACATAATACCTCTTTCTCATGCCTCAAATCAGCCTCTGTTGCTGGTACCTGAACTGCCTGGGAGTCTCTGCTCAAAGCTGAAGGAAGGAAGAACCTGGAGATCTGCCTATCTCCGCTGGCATTAGCGGTATTGGCCCAACAGTAGACGTGGATTACTTTACGGTGCTGCCACTGAGTTTGGGAGGACAGCATTTCAAAGTTACGAAATTCTCTTGGTCTCTCTACACATGAAAATTATGGGAGAATTAACATTAAAAAAAAATGAAGAAATATCCCTAAGTTACTACAGGGAGCTGATGAAACAATAGGCAATCTACCAAACAATTCTGTGGAAATACCAAGCATGGCCTTTGGGATAAAGACAAAAGAGAAATATTTATGCCCATAGGTCGAGCACACTCTAGATGGGTCTATCAAAATGGAAGCCACGGTGGAAAGGCTCGGCTGATGGCTCTGAATGTCCTCTGATTCAGAGAATGGCTTACATGGTTATGCCATCTTTGGTTTCCCTTGCTTACATTTGTAAGCAAGTTGTTTACCTCTTGCCAGAATACCTCTGGATTCTGAAGTTCTTCATGAGTGAAACCAACCACTCCTCTGTCAGAATGAAGCTTCCACTGAGTGGAAGAAACGGATGAGTAAGCTTATTTGTGAATCCTGCGCACTGGGCGGAGCTTGGGTTTCTCCAGGACATTCCTGATTCCTTGATGGATGACAAGATCTACTCAGTCACTCTCCCACCGACTAGTATGAAGGGGTCTTCTTAGCTCTCCAATCTTTGCTACTTTCAGAAATTTTGCTTTTGCAAATCTGGTGAAAGATTTTATAGCATAGTGAATTCAATATTTCCATGTTGCTGGCTACAGAAGATGCATATTCTTTTGTCAATCAACATGTTTTCAAAATGGCATGGTAGCAATTGTGGTCATTCTCTTTCCTCTTTTGCCTGTCTCTGTCACCTGTTCTTTGCTTCTCTCACCTCCAGCTGTGACACTTGTCTTTAGTCACTGCTTTGTCTGGTGTTGGACGCTTGGTGTCGTGAGGTTCTTCCACATGTATGCTGCACTGACTTCGCCAGGCCATGCCTTGCTCTTCTCTCTAACAGTATCAAATACTGGGAGAAAGTTCCTTAGATCAATTTTTTTCCATTTTATTTTTTTATGGATTTGGTACTAAATTATCTTTATCCCATACTCAAATTATAAGAGATTCTCTCATTTATTCTAAAAGTTTGCATGTTTACTTCCACATTCAGATATCTGACTCACCAGGAATGGATTTGAGTGCTTATTATGAAACAATAATCCTCAAGTTTTTAGGAGGTGGAGAAATAGCTCATACAGAATTACTTACTACTTACGTGTGAGGATGTGACTTAGATCCCGGGACCCACATAAACACTTGTTGGGAGAACCACATCTGGAACTTCAGAGGCAGACTGTTGGAACTCATTAGTCAACAGCCTATCCAAATTGTTCTCCAATTGGGTTCCAGGCTAAGAGAGACCATCTCTAAAAGGAGGTGGGGATCAAGAGAGTGAGACACAGGTGGCTCACCTCTGAATTAGGATGTGCAGGCACATACATGCACGTGTGGTGAACACATGCATACCTGTACACACACAAATATACACACGCATACATGGAGGGGGAGAGAGGGAAGGAGGTGTGGAAAAGAAGGAAAAAGGGACACCACAGAGGGAGCATGTTTTGAGAGAGAGGTCATTTTTTCCCAAATGGTTTCCTGACATAAGCATAGAGGAGTCCTGGGTGCTCATGGGTCTTTTCTAGACAGTTTACCCCAAACTCTACTTGAGGGTACAACACTGTCTAATTCTAATTCAGTATAACATTATGTTGATTATAAACATACAATGATAATGAACCTTGCTATAGCATGTCTTAATGTATACCTGCTAATTTTCTGTGTCTGCACATTCATCTTAACTTTA
Source organism: Montemys delectorum (assembly GCA_019843815.1). Lineage (NCBI taxonomy): Eukaryota > Metazoa > Chordata > Mammalia > Rodentia > Muridae > Montemys > Montemys delectorum. The sequence continues at coordinate 55,276 of JADRCD010222869.1, forward strand.
TAACTACTTGTCAGACATTTTTAAAGTTGCAGGTTTTTTTTCAGATTAGCTTCTTTTACTTAATATCATATCTTTATGGTTCCTCCATACTTTTCATGGCTTGATAGCTCACTTTGTTCTATCAGAGAATAGTATTCCATAACCTAGTTGTATAACAGCTTATGTATTCATTTACCTGTTCATGGACATCTTGCTTTCTTCTAACTTTGAATAAAGCTGCTACAAACATTCAAGAGCAGGTTCTTTGTGTGATATGTTTTCAACTCCTTTGAGTAGGTAAGAGCATGACTTCCAAGCCAAATAGTCAGAGGAGGTTCTGTGAGAAATTATCAAGACTTTGCAATGGCCTGTCAAACTCTTTTGCAAATGCTAGACTTTTTGCATTCACACCAGCAGTGCATGACAGCCTGGACCCTATGTTCTCATGAGCATTTGGTATTGAAAGTGTTTGGGAGTTTGGGCACTGTGATGGCCACGCCCCGATGGCCACCCCCTCATGGCCACGCCCTCATGAGGTCAGATGCTTATTTCCAGTTGTATATCTTCTTTTGGGAGGTTTCTGCTAAGGTCTTCTGTCCTTGTTTAGGTTTTAAATTTCTAAAAGCTTAATAAAATTAAGAAAGGACTATTCGCTTTCTCCTTCTCCTTCTCCTTCTCCTTCTCCTTCTCATTCTCATTCTCATTCTCATTCTCATTCTTCTTTTCTTCTTCTTCTTCTTCTTCTTCTTCTTCTTCTTCTTCTTCTTCTTCTTCTTCTTCTTCTTCTTCTTCTCCTCCTCCTCCTCCTCCTCCTCCTCCTCCTCCTCCTCCTCCTCCTTCTTCTTCTCCTTTTCTTCCTCCTCCTCCTTCTTTCCTCCTCCTCCTCCTCCTCCTCCTTCTCCTCCTCCTCCTCCTCCATCTTCTTAGAACAGTTTGCTTTTGACAGGGATTATCTGTCCCTTGAGTGTTTGGCAGAAATGATCTTTATGATCAGTTGATTCTGGTGGATTGAATGGGAAAGGATTTTAGTGATTTAAATGATGTGTTAGTATGTTCATGTCTATTCAGATTGCAATTCTTCTTTTAGTTGGTTTTAGGGTACTATAATTTTCTGGGAATTTTTCTGGCCCATTTAATTTTTCAAATCCATTTATGTTACATGTTTTCCAATTATTCTGAATTTGTTCTCTTCCCGTCGGAGTCTGTCTTTTGTGTAGCATTCTTATCTGTGTCTCACACTGCCCTTTCTCCCTCCGACTGATTTTACCATTGTGTCGAATGAATTTTAATCTTTATTTTCTACATTTTTATCTTACTAATTTCAGCCATGATTTTTTCTAACATTTCCTTCCTTCCTTCCTCTCTCTCATCTTCTTCCTTCTTTCTTTGGTTTTATTATTATGCTTTCTCTGACTTAACAGCTAAATACTGGTTTAAAACTATTCAGCCTGTTTTTTCCCATAAATATTTAAGGCCATATATTATCATCTAGTGATATGTTTGCTGCACTCTGAAATTTGTTATATAATATTTCCATTTCTTTTAACTTTTACACATCTGTAACTTTCAGTGCATTATTTAAAACTATACTTTTAACTTTAAAACTGAATTTTTAAAAGATATTTCAAATTTCAATTAGTTAATCATGTCACTGTTGATCACGTTTGAAGAGAACTAAGGTTCAAGAAAATTGCCCAAGTTTTTACTAATAGTTGAGTTCCCAAATCGAGCTCTACCACCAGCAGCTACAGTGGCATTTTGTTTTGTTTTGTTTCATTCTACTCTGTTGTCAAACTCAAAGCAAACCAAGAACTTTAGCAATATACAATGTTTATTCTAAACTCTCAATAAACAGCTTTTGAAATTTTGTCATTCTTTAATTTTAAAATGTCTCTTTTTTTTCTCTCCTCTCTCTGCCCTCTCTCTCCCTCCATTCCCCTCTCTAACACACAGACAAATAACACACACACACACACACACACACACACACACATTTAAAAAAAAAGAAATGTACCAAAAAACAGTACATATTCCTTTGAAGAAATCCCAGTGCCGTTTGACCCTAATCTACCTGCCCTGGAGCATAATCTCATAATCTTTAAACCCAGCTTCTTTGCCACACTACCAAATTCTTGCCAAATATAATTATTAAAAAAATGTTGCAGGTAATTGCAAACCAGAGCTTCAAAGTAGATCACACCTGGTCCCTGGGACTTTCTCGGCTATCTACTACTTCTAAGGTAGGAATGTACTTTGATCAAGGGAAGTCTTTGGGACTAACCCGGCCACAAAAGTCTGATGGGAAGAAAGTAAGAGATGAAATAAGGTAAGAGAAGGTCAGGAGAGGATGATATGAAACCTGAACTGGTTCTTTTCTTAATCTATTCATTCATCTCTCAGGAAAAGCATCTGCTCTAGAGGAGTCATTATGCAAGCAAAGAGTCGCTTCTGCCAGTGGCACACCTCAGCTCCTCCACCTTGAGGAGCTGGGATGGGGCAGTGTGTTGAGTTCCTGTATCATTGCTTCATCACATTTGCAGACTGGTGACCATGAGCATTTATCAGATCCAAAGATGGATGAACCAGAACTAAGTGGATGAAATTTCCTATAGATAGTATTTTTCCTGGGTTTCATGATCAATTCAAGACTGAATGGGAGAGGCCCACCAATGAGAACGAAGGTCTTTGGGATTTCAGAAATAGGTAAACAGAAACGGTCTCACTAGTGGAAGAGAACAGAATACTGAAGTCAGCTAATGACTAATTCATTATATTCCCTGAATATTTATGATAACAATAGTAAGAATTTACATAGTATTTCCTAAGTATTGAGTCTTCTTCATTTATTATACTTAATATTCATAACTACCTTCAAATGTTATCTCAGATCTACAAATGGTACAATTAAGGCATAGAAAGATCAAATGCCACATTTGCTGTTAGAAGCCAGTTTCAAAACTCTAAACCAGGGGGCTGGAGAGGTAGCTCAAAGGTTAAGAGCACCCACTGCTCTTCCAGAGGTCCTGAGTTCAATTCTCAGCAACCACATGGTGGCTCACAACCATCTGTGAGTGAAATCAGATGCCCTCTTCTGGTGTGTCTTAAGACAGCAACAGTGTACCCATAAACATAAAATAAATTAAAAAAAAAAAAAACAAAACTCTAAACCAGGAAGACTTGTGGGAGAGTCTAGATTCTCCAAAGCAGCTACAGGGCTGGGTATGTTTAAGGCTTCTACTTAAAAATTCTGAAACCCACGAACATACATTAGTGCACGCATGAAAGATGCCCCCAAATGTAGAGTCTATTTGCCTTCAAGATGATTACAGTGGTGTTAAATTGGCACTCAAGAAAGATCTAACTGAAATACACTATAGAAGTATAAGTACCTAAGGAGAAGGATAAATTAAAACACCTAAAAGGGGGACCTTCTGATTGTACAGATTCAGACCAAATGGTAGAAATTATTCCAACTAAGACCTACAAAACAACAACAATCATTCACACAAAGAAAATGGGAAAGAACAAGTTCCAGAAAAATTAGGTAAATAAATATATAAATAATACTGAAAAGCTCCTAGATATGAGAAGAAAGTTTTTCCAAGACTCACTGTAGACCCTACAGAGAAGCAAGGTTAAAGTAAGGCTGATATGAAAGAATCATCCCATAGAAGTAAAATATTCCGTCACAAGGGAGACCATTTTCCTTGTGGCTTGAATAATGCCACCATATATATATATATATACATTCACATATACATATATACATGCACATTAGGGAGAAAGACAGCATGCAAAAGAGTTATGAACAGCCAGACTGCAGCATGTCAAAAGATGTTATACATCTATATTGTTCAGTAATGTTCATGTATTTATCACTCATATGTCTTCCAGTGAGTTCTAAGTACATAAGTAATGTAAAAATTACATCTTCATTCCATGCATGAATGGCTCAGAAATCCTATTACAGATGGGTAATATGGTCCTAGAATGGTTAGTTACATCTCAGGCACTTTGGTGACAGTCCTCAAGACTTTGCTTCTATCCACCCCTGAGGAAGAAAATAAAACACCCAAGATGTAGACATGCATTAGTACAGTCTTTTTGCTTGATGCAATTGTTTGAAGGAGAATTTTATCTTCTAGAATCTCATAACCAATTTACGGTCATTAGCATGTGACTTGATACCAATTTTCATGTGCTTACCAAATCGATATTATTTTTCTTACACTCCCCTACTATTATAGGGATGAACAGACCATGTGCTTTTCTAACATATCGTTTTCCTTATTCTCTTAGAAAAAAAATTAAGCCATTAGAGAAATCAGGATTTCTGGTACTTGTTAAAAGCAATGTATATATTTACACTCTGTGGAATAAAGAAACATGGATGTTTCCCCAAAGGAATTGAATGCTTTTGACACCATGAGGTCCCTGGGAATACCACAAAAATTCATACAAACATTCATTCTAGTAGGGGTACAAAAGCATAGTGGCTTGAATGAAAAGAACCCTTATAGGCTTATAAAGATTGGCACTTGTTGGAGAAAGTGTGTCACTGGGGCGGGCTTTGGGATTTCAGAAGCTCAGGCTAGGCCCAGTGTAAGTCTCTGTTCCAGCTGCTTGTTGTTCTGGATGTAGAAATCTCAGCTACATCTCCAACACCTTGTCTTCCTCCATGCCACCACACTTCCTGCCATGATGGTAATGGACCAAACCTCTGAACTATAGCATCCTCAATTAAATGTTTTTCATTATAAGTGTTGTCACAGTCATGGTATATTTCACAGCCAAAGAAACCCAAACTAAGACAATATGGGATTCTGGTCTCTGGTACCCTCATTTATTCTGGTATTGAGAGCATGTTGAGAAGAAGTATGATGGGGTCCATCACTTTCCCAGATATATTACAAAAAACATTCCTAGATAATTTTATCTATAAATAGATATTACCTTTATATGTGCTTACTTATTATACTATGCCCAATTTATTTACATAAATTAATAAAATGCCATCGGAGTACTAAATATTTTTATAATAACTTTTTATCAATATAAATGTCAAAGGAAAGTTAAATATAGCCATTCACTAATCTCAGGTGAATTTTTATGAAACCTATAATTTCTTAGCACTCTAATGTGCCTGTCATTGTTTGGGCCTCTGGGACATGTACTCTATAGTATGAGGTCATACTGCAGTATATACAAGGCCTTAAGAATGTATCTTGAAGAAACTGTGCCCATGACAGACATACCTCTTTTGAGAAAACAAGAATTCGTTCTTCTTGCTATTTTCTTTATCTTACATAGAGATTAAAAACTAATACAAGGACTCCCAATGGAAACCTTCGGAGATTTTTTAAAAAAGTATCCTTTGCTCATCTCAAATTTGGTAACTTACTAAGAGGTGAAAAATATGCCCATATTTCCAGATAATAGAATGTTCTACATACAGTGGAATTTGATTTCAAGAAAGTTTAAGTCCTGTGTTCTACAGCAAAGTTAAAGAACGTTGGCCCCAGTAGACATTTTAGCAATGTTTTTCTTAATATAATTACCCAGTTTCTAATTCTGATTCCCAGTCAAAAATGGTGGCTTACATTTATCATCCTAGAACTAGAATGGCGGAGTGTGCGTGGCAGAAACCACTATCACTTCAAATTATATTTCCCTCATCCTTCAAATTTTACATTATATATGAAGGTCAGTGGTTTGGTTTAATTTCTCAGTCATTGGTGCAAACATCAACTTTGTATAATTATTGAGCATTTATTAAGACCACACACATTTATAAAAACACATACTTCTTCAAAGCACATGGAATGTGTCCTGGCAGATATTTTTACTGAATAAGAAATAAGACGGGAATATTCTGTTAAGTAGTTTTTAAAGTTTTCTAGGCAAAGTAGGAATTATGAAGATAGCAATTCTGAGTATTAATAACTAGCTTAGATGCACATTAATCCATGTTAAAATATTCACTCTAATCTCTGATAATTTATAATTGTTCAGAAATGTTCTGGGCGATCAGTAGTATTATTAATAAATTCCAAATAACTTGTCAGCCAACAATTTCTTTAAATGACTTGTGTCAAAAGGCATAAAATTCCCTCTATTTAGTTTATAAGGACAACTTCACAGTCTTGAATATTAAAGTTTCATCAACTGTCTTTGCTTTCATTCTTCGAAAAGAATATGATTTTGTTCCTTTCTTTTACTAATATGGGTAATCCACTGATCAAATTTTAAAATATATTTGAATTTACTTTTTGTTTGCTTTTATGCATGAGCTTATGTGCACCATGCATATACAGAAGCCCATGGAGACCAGAAGAAGATGTCAAGACCATGGAATAGTAGTTACAGGTGTTGGTGAGGTGCCATTTATGGGTGTTGAGAACTTGATGAGGAGCATCAAGTGCTCTCAACCACTAAGCCAACTAACTCTCCAGCCCCTTGACTAACCCTTTAAAGTGATAGAAATTTTACATTCCTGAACAAAGTAGACACATTTATGATTTATGTCTGCTAATTTGATACACCCCTGGAGTCTACTTCATACCATTTTGTTTAGAATTTTTGCAGCTAATGTTTGTGTGAGAAACTGGCACAGACTTATCCTTCTGTGAAACCATCCTTGGGAGTCTAACCAGCAAGGACATGGCAGTCTTTAGGTTGAATTATAAAGTATATTCTGTTCTTTGCCTTGAGAAGATTTATATGGAACTGGTGTGGTTTTATTTAAACAGTAGGAATAATGTAGTAATGAAGCCACCTGGGTTTAAAGAAGTTTCTGTTGGAAGGTTTTTTTGTAGAGGAACTGTTGGAGTTCTCCTCTACTATAATAGTTTGGCGGTGTATGTTCTAGAGATTGATGAATTGTATTTAGATGTTATACTGTCTGGTTTCGTGTGTCAAATTGACACAGGCTGGAGTTATCACAGAAAAGGGAGCTTCAGTTAGGGAAATGCCTCCATGAGACCTAGCTGTGGGGCATTTTCTCAATTAGTGATCAAGGGAGTAGGGCCCCTTGTGGGGGTGCCATCCCTGGACTGGAAGTCTTGGGTTCTTTAAGAGAGCAGGCTGAGCAAGCCAGGGGAAGCAAGCCAGTAAGGAACATCCCTCCATGGCCTCTGCATCAGCTCCTGCTTCCTGAACTGTTTGAGTTCCAGTCCTGACTTCCTTTGTGATAAACAGCAATGTGGAAGTAAGCCGAATAAACCCTTTCCTCCCCAACTTGCTTCTTGATCATGATGTTTGTGCAGGAATAGAAACCCTGACTAAGACAGATGTTTAACTTTTCTGCCATAGTCACTCATACTATTCTTTCTGCAGCAAGATTTCTATAGTGTGTAGTGATGCCTCACCTTTTAGTTGGAAACTAGCTATTTATAGCTTTTCTTTCCAACATTCAATCAACTTAAAGAATCTTTTCCAAAGAAAACCATGCTCATATTTCCCCTTGTATTTGTTACGGGCTCTTTTTCTTTCCTTCTTTCTTTATTTCTTTTTTTTTTTTTTTCATTTTTTTTAAAGTTACATGATTTCAATTTATCTGAATTTGTTAACATTTAAAAACATATTTTAAGTAAATAGAATTAAATCACATTCTTGTTTCCCTTTTGTACCCCAACTCCTCCCAGAGACCCCCTTCAATACCTACAATATCTTTTTTGTCATACTCCTTGAAATTTATGAAATATTATAATAAAAAAGTATTATAAAAGTTGTTTGACATAAAACAACAATCAATTTAACAGTCTTGTGTAGATGCTTATCTACAGCAATACTGAAAATTCATTTTTCTCAATATAAATTTTAAATAACTCCAAACATATTAACTGTATACTTCAAAATAATTCATCACTACTACTATTTTCTTATATGAACATAAATATATAAAGTCTTTTTGTTTGTTTTGTATTTAGTAGAGTTTAAAATTTTGGCTCTTGCTGTGGTACAAGTCCAAAATAAGAACAATTTTTAGATATTGGATTTCATTGTAATAATGCTGTACTTCAATAACCCTCACATCACCAAAGGATTTTACCTTCATCGTAGCTAAGCTGAGAGTTGATAGTTCTTCTGCACCAAGAAATGAATTGTAGGCTCGATTTTTGGATACAGACTTCCTGCTATGGTCAAAGCTATTTGACTTGAGTGAATTTATTCTCAGCCCACAGAGAACAGGTTACATTCATTTAAGAAATGGTGTAGGTATTAAGATGGTCTGTCCATAAAGTCATTCACCAATTGTTTCAATGAACAATGGTTCTGCTTGGAGGCTGGCACAGACATTAGGTGAGGGTAAGAAATTGGTTCATTAGCTGTGATAATTTGGAAAAACATTCACCTCAGAGAAAGAGTAACTTATAAAGTCCTCTTCTTCAAACTTGATACAAGAGTTAGAAATGTCAAGCAAAGCATTCAGTCTCACTCTTTGTTGTTCTCTTACAAGCAACCTCCCTAGTTAATCATCTATGGTTTTTTTGGCTATATAAATACTTTTGAAATATATAAGCTGTTCTGAAAACCATAGTATAGTGTAAAGACATGAAATAATACTACTAATAAACTGAGATAGGAGAAGCAAGATTTCAAGACCCTTATATTGTACACAGCCAGACACTGTCATAAACAAGCTGAAAATGTATATAGATTGTATAATGTTGGACCTATTTCTCCAATTACCAAATTAGAGAGACCATTGGATGACAATCAACAAATTTCTAATTCCTCATTATTGGATTTCAATCGACTAGGATATGTTGGTAATATTAATTTTCATATTAATATATTAAGAAAAAGTAATTGTCACTTCCTGCTCTTTTTGTTGTAAGAGGTGGAATTAGGTTTGTGTGGATTTGTTGAAAGATTACTTTCTTGCTTCTTCTGGGGTGTAGTTTTGCTCCTTATGTTGATGTTTTCCATCTATTACCCTTTGTAGGGCTGGATTTGTGGAAAGATATTGTGTAGATTTTGTTTTGTCATGGAATATCTTATTTTCTCCATCTATGGTACTTGAGCATTTTGCTGGGTATAGTAGCCTGGGCTGGCATTTGTGTTCTTGTAGGGTCTGTATGACATCTGCCCAGGATCTTCTAGCTTTCATAGTCTCTGGTGAGAAGTCTGGTGTAATTCTGATAGGCCTGCCTTTATATGTTACTTGACCTTTTTCCCTTACTACTTTTAAAATTCTTTCTTTGTTTAGTGCATTTGGTGTTTTTATTATTATGTGACAGGAGGAATTTCTTTTCTGGTCCAATCTATTTGGAGTTCTGTAGGCTTCTTGTATGTTCGTGGGCATCTCTTTCTTTAGGTTAGGGAAGTTTTCTTCTATAATTTTGTTGAAGATATTTACTGGCCCATTACATTGGGAATCTTCACTCTCTTCTATACCTATTATCCTTAGGTTTGGTCTTTTCATTCCATCCTGGATTTCCTGGATGTTCTGAGTTAGGAGCTTTTTGTTTTTTTGCATTTTCTTTGACTGTTGTGTCAAGGTTTCTATAGTGTCTTCTGCCCCTGAGATTCTCTCTTCTATCTCATGTATTCTGTTGGTGATGTTTGCATCTATGACTCCTGATTTCTTTCCTAGGTTTTGTATGGCCAGTGTTGTCTCTCTTTCTGTTTTGTTTATTGTTTCTATTTCCATTTTTAGATTCTGGATTGTTTTGCTCATTTCCTTCACCTGTTTGATTGTGTTTTCCTGTAGTTTTTTAAGGGATTTTTGTGTTTCCTCTTGAAGGGCTTCTAGCTGTTTGCCTGTGTTCTCTTGTATTTCTTTGAGGGTGCTATTTATGTCTTTCTTAAAGTCCTGTATCATCATCACCATGAGAAGTGATTTTATATCTGAATCTTGCTTTTTCAGTGTAATGGTGTGTCCAGGACTTGCTATTGTGGGAGAATTGAGTTCTGATGATGCCAAGTGATCTTGGTTTGTGTTGTTTATTTTCTTACGCTTGTCCCTGGCCATCTAGTTATCTCTAGAGCTACCTGCCCTTGCTAAATCTGACTGGAGCCTGTCCTTCCTGTGATCCTGGTTGTGTCAGAACTCCTCAGAGTCAAGCTATCTCTGTGATTCTGTGAGTCTGGGATCCTGTGATCCTGGGCTTGTTAGATCATCTGGGAATGGGGCTTCCTCTGTGAGTTGTGGGACTGGCTGCAGACCTTGTGCCCAAGGTCTGCTCAGGATACCAACCAAGACAGACTGGAAGGAACTCGAGTCACTGGGATGACAGAGTTCCTGTGTGCCTGGTCCTGCTGGTCCCAGTTACTCCCAGTGTTGGGAAAGATGTTGGTTCCTCCTCACCTCTGATCCTGGGTGTGTCAGAGTGCCTGGGAGTGGAGCTTCCTCTGGGTGTTGTGGGACTGGCTGTGGAGCTTGCACCCAAAATCTGCTCTGGACACCAGCCCAGACAGACTGGCTCCTTCTTTCTTTTTAACCAACTATTTTGTAATTTTGTATTTAATATTTTATCAAATATTAATAAATTATCAAATGCTGTTTTCCCTACATTTCTTAAAATAAAATTTTACCTGATTAATTCTCAGCCTTTGCTGCTTTCTGATTTATTTTTCTTATTTTGTTTTACTCTTCTTTTTTTTCTTGTCATTAATTTCTTTTTGAGATAACATCTAGTTGTATAGCCCAGGCTGGCCTTGAACCTAGATCTAGATCTGCCTTCTTAGTCCTCGGATTACAGGCATAGACCACTTCACCAAAGCCATTCTTTCCTTAAGTAGCTTTACACAGGGTATGGCAAGCTCCTAATGCTTTTGCTATGTTATATTTTATTTTATTTGGTTACAATATTATTCTAGGATTGAGAATGTGCTCAGCTGGCAGAACTTTTGACCAGTACCCATGAGGCCCTGGCTGTGATCTCTCCCTCACCAAACCACCATACTTTTCCAAAGCACCAAGCCACTAGTACTCAAGAAGGAAAGGGAGGACCAAAACTCCAAGCCCATCTTTGGCCATATGACAACTTCAAGACCGTCCTTTGATACAAGAGACCTGGAGAAAATAATTCCTATTTTGCTGATAATTCCTTGCTTTTTACATAGCTTACTGATCTATGTCCTCTTTCTGTAATATGATGTAATATAACGTATTTCTAAGTATATTTGAATTTATTTGTTTTTTTCTTTTAAAGATGACTTTCTAGCTTAATGCAGCAATGTTTGAAGCTTGCCTGAGGGTGGAGCATACAGTTAACATTGGTAAGTCCTCCATGCACACTTCAACACGATGTGTCATAAGATTCCACTATCTATGCCTTTATTAACTTTTGTCTGTTTTATTACCTAATCAGAAACTGACTATGGCCTCTCCCCTGTGCTTATAAACACATGCATTTACAGGTTTTCTCTGTCCACTCTCACTTGTGTAAATAGAGGTGGCTGTTAGATATTCACAAATTTTCATTTGAACTGTGTGTGTGTGTGTGTGTGTGTGTGTGTGTGTGTGTGTGTGTGTTGTCCTTTTGAAATGACCGAATCTAGAATTCTCCTTTGATGTAACAAATGGAGCCACACTTCTGGTTAGAGTCTGTCTTTCTGTATCCACACTTTTACTATCAGATTTTCTAGATACTCGTGATCAAAATGTATCTGAGGTCAACCGTGCACAGTTCTGTCTTTTCTACCACTGAGCAGTGTATCCTTGGGTTGAAGTGTTTGGTCCATGACAGAGTATAATTGCTCACAAAGAAAGTTTCCACACTCTTGTTTTGCTTCTTGTTCTTCATGTTTTCTATAAATTCTAAAAAATTTTTTAAAAATTAAACTAGTTTTAAACATCCTATTTTCATTCTATCAATTTATTGGTATTTTATTTTTATTTTGAACTGTTAGCTTGGAGATTAATACCTATTTTCTAACTTTCTTAATGTTCAATATAATGTCATGTTTTTCATCTTTCCTAAACAATGTTGATACTATATTCTCTCATTCCAGTATACACAGTCTACTCCATTGCTTTGTTGTACTACTGTTTTATAATAAACAGTATGTTTATTATCATTTCATAGATTGGGGGTACTATCGTTGGGTTTTGTTTGAGGTTGTTTTGTTTGTTTGTTTGTACCTAAGAAGTTCTTGCTTGGTAGCCAAGGTTGATTCTTAGCTTAAGTCCTTCTGCTGATTACTGGGAGTACAGCTATGCCCAATCCATAACTTAACACTGGTCAATGAATTATTTAGTCTTTCTCTTTCTTTCTCTTTTTCATGCTGACCTTTCTCAAAGGTAGGTTAGTCTGCTCCTACGAAACCTAGCTTTGGAACCATTTATGCAACCACGTGGAACTTTAGCAGAACAGTTTGTGCTGCATAGGTTGAGGCGCAGTGGTGAAGAAAGAGATAGAGAAATCCCCAATTTTAATACTTCACTTACCATGAGATCTAGAACACAAGATGTTTCTTGCCATCTCTATACATATTTCTTTATCTTTGAAGTGAGAACAGAGAATTATAGAAAGATGATTGCTGTTTTAGATTGAAGAAAAGAAAGAAAAAAATTGAGATTCTTATCTTCACCAGGATTCCTTTAGTTAACTGTGCTATATCTCATTCTTTCTTTTATTCTTTATTGTTAATATTTAAACTTAATTAAGTTACAAATTTATTTATATTAAAGGAAATGACAGGTTTTGCTTTATTAAATTATTTTAATGCAATTACAGACACAAGTAGAGTTAACTTTTGTCATCGCAACTCAAATCTGAAAGTTGAATGAACTCAAGTATGCTTTATCATTAACTTCCTCTATGAAAATTAGGGTTTTAGTTAAATATAACATTCTGAAAGCTTTAAAAATGTTTAAATGTTGTTTCTTTCTTGTGTATGTATTAGATAGATACATATGATTGTTACCTTCACTACCAAGTAAACATTCACACATGTGCATACACACAAGCACACACACACACACACATGCACACAAACACACACATATATGCCTCACACCCACACAAATAAAAAGGCCAATTTTCTTCTGTAGTGTATTATTCTATATTTCTAATTATCTCAAGGGATATAATGAAATTCCCCCAAATCATTTTAATTTGCTTTAATGTAAAATAAACATGCTACATACCATTTTGGTTACTAAATTAGAATGCTATGAAAAACGTTGCTGTTAGGGCAGTTCCCACTCCCTAACAGGTGGGGAACAGAGCTCAAAGGTAAATGGAGCTCTCGTATTTCTTTATGTAACAAGAAGTCAGTTGACAATGAGTGGATAAGTAAATGCCAACTGTAAAAACAAAGTAAGTCCATTTTCAAAATGGCTTACACAGAACTATAATTGGGACTGATGTCATAATTTGGCAAAATCTGGAAAAATGGGAATTATTAGATGATTTCTTCTTTACATCACTGCCAGAGGTTCAATCCAGGGCTCACGCAGGCTGAGTAAATGTTCGCCCACAGGGCTTTAGCCCTAACCTTTGATTTGCTTTTTAAACCAGAAAGAAACATTTACAGAATGGACAGAATTTTTTTTTTTTGTCTTCACAGACCATGATGTAGTTATTAGCATCTTCCAGCAATATTTTATCACACCAGTCTTGCCATGTGGAAATTAATACTTACCGAGGACAGTGTTGTTCGTATCTCCCTTAAATCCTACTCATTTTTAGTTCCTCTTGAGACACCAAGTTAAAACCAGTTCCCAGTTTCTAACTTTTTAATCTTGGACACTGTCACTTACACAGCAAAACAGCAAGGTATACTGTATCATTCCACCCATGATCCAAACACTGATTTGTCTAGAGACCCGTTATTTGTTGATGTTGGACAGGAAGAAGGTTTTCGGTTTTCGAACAAGATTTCTGAGTCAACTTCTTTCTGTTCTTCTCTTGTAAACACATTCCTTCATATGCCCACTTACACTGTGGGATGACAACACAGGGATAAACAGGAGACCTGACGCCAACAGTAATGACAGTGTGTACCCACCAAACAGTAAAAAGCATTTTCAAAGAAGCTGTGGCGTCAGTCAAGGCTGTCCTTGCTGATCCACACAGCTCAAGGCTGTCTGCAGAACAAATGTACTGGGGACAATTGCTTGTCTTGCTTGTGGAGATAAATAAAAATTTAATCATCAACAGATTTTTATGCACCTTGATGGTTTTTTGTTTCATTACCTGAGCTAAGCATTCCTAAGAAATTCTACAGTCATAAACAAAATGGCAATATAAATGCTGAGACTCTTCCTAGCTTAGTCAGCATTCAGACATCATTTATTGACCAGAGGCAGCGTGTGCGGGGTTGAGTGTCTCTGCAGCCAGACCAAGGTGCTAGGATCCAGGAAAGTTTCTCCACATAACTGCTGTGATTTGGGACAAGAGTATCACCCTTCCATGCCTCGAATGTCTTTTGTAAACAGTGATAGTATGACCTACTTCAGGAGGCGCCACAAAAGTAAGAAAAAAATTCTTGAAACACAGTAAATATTCAATATGTGATATCAACTGATGTAAAGCATCTATAGAGCAGGTACTTGCTCAATACATCATTATATGAATATAAACTAGACATGGTGACTAATCCAAGCTAATTTACAACATAGGAAGAAAGATAAAACACGGACACAAAACTAAATCATGGAGTCTTGGATTCAATGCGTCAAAGCCCTGTTATTAATTCTGCATTGCTCTGGGTAACCCTTCCTTGACAGCTTAAATAGAGCCTACTAATCATGACTTATCAAGTTTTATAATTAATTACATGCATGCCTGCTCTTTCCGACCAGATTCCGATTTTCCTGGAGATCTGTCTGTGTGCCCTTCTCCCTCTAAGGCTGATCTACTCACTGGCCTGCCGTCGGGGCTCAACAGATGTTTAGTGAGTGCATGAGAGAATGGCATGACTAGGCAATCCACGGTCACAGTCACAAGTGCATCACGGCTGAAGCACTGTGGGTATTCATTCTCGTCTCCCGCTATGACTCCTGGGATGTCCACATTCCACTTCTAATTTGCATTATCCCATCTTCAAAGATGTGCCTTGAAAGAAAATGTTAAGTCATTTTTTTAGCCTCAGTTTCTTTCACCTACCTTTTATCCTCATGGTGAGATTCAGGAAATGTGTATTTTTAACTCAACACCCACATGTTTTCTCAAATGTACAGAAATAGCCCATGCACTGAGGCCCAACACATAATTCACTCCTAGTACACATGTCCTAGGAAATGGAGAGTTGGATGGCAGAGATATACATCATATATCCAAAGATAACTTCATCACGGTCTCTGGCTTGTTAAAATAGGAGGGAACCATTGCCTTTTAGAGAAAAGTTCCAGTAAATGTCACCCTGCGTATAAACAGCGTTGTGACACGCTTAAGCCTGGTTCTACTTGTTATGATTATGTTGCCTCTGACTCTTACCACCAGAAGTGAGTCCCTCGTATTTCCTTTCACATTAACATTTACGACGAAGGGGCAGCTTTCCCCTTTGCTCACATCAGCTGGAATGAGTCCCTTTATACCCTGCAATATTTCACCAGTTGGAGGCCAGCAAGAGCCCAGCTCCCAGCTAACTCGCTCTGGACCTCCACAGGTTCCACCAGCTTTCCCCCAGCTAACAGAACCGCCATTTGAAATCCATCTGCTGCTGCATTTCAGGTACCCAAATTCTGACCTAGCCAGGAGAGGTAGAACTGAAAGTGAGCAGAAAGGACCAGAGGTTCAGTGCTGCTGTGCAGGACAGTGCCTGGAGGCATATTTTTCACTGCAGAAGTAGCAGAAAGAGAACATGACTCCCCTATCCCTTCTTTATATTCCAATGAGATTTGCTAGTTTAACCAGAGCCACAGTACAAAAGCGCTTGTGGTTCATGTTATATTAATAGTGTGGCCTGATTATCAAAGGCCATTATTCTTGGTTATCTTGCAGCGACTGTAAGGATGTGCTATAAGTCAGTGACTGCCCACACAGCGTTTGCTCCATGCTTATGAGAACAGAGCTCTTAGCCTCTCCGTGTAAAAGTGCATTTGTGAAATTATTGCCTTTTAAAGATCAGATCTGTTAGAAATGAGATGGGATCATTCCATTTTTTCTTTATATGATAAAAAAATAAATACATAAATTAAATGTCAGTATCCTGCATTGTCGTGGCTTCATGTAGGTCAGTTTTTCTTGTGGTCAAAGGCAGAGGTATGTCTTTCAAAGCGGATGCATTCTTAACTGAATTCCAGCCAAGAGTGTTCAGGGTTTTCCATGCCCATTTCTTTGATGGGTCTTTTGTAGCACTGATTAAGACCTGGAGTATCCAACTCCCTTCCCAACTCAGAGAGAACTATTGCCTTGTTGTGTTTCATTTTGTTTTTTGTTTTTAAGCAATTGCTACAATGGTTCGAAGAGCATACCTTTTCCCCACAGACAGGCTACATTTGCATCTCCTTGGTTTTAGGGACATCATGGCTGCTATTTTCTGTTGGGCCTCTGACTCTGACATTTGCACCTAGCTTGGTTGTGTGTGTGTGTGTGTGTGTGTGTGTATGTGTGTGTGTGTGTGTGTGTGTGTGTGTGTGTGTGTGTAAGGAACGACAAAGACAGGAAGGAGAGTAATTCTGATAAAGTAAAAGAACCCAGCTTGAATGCTCACTAAGCTCCTTTAGTTACCGTCTCATTGTACACATCATAACATCAGGGATTAAGAGCAAGATGGCTTGACTCCTGGACACACAAGGGACTATTACAGCATCCAAAGCTCCTAAGCTTCTTTATAAGCAAAATTATAAAAGTTAAATACATCGGCCTTGCTGTCTTCTCTATCTTCCCTACTGGAACCGTGGTTTGAAGTATCTCATGTTATAGATAGTTATGCCTTCCTGACTCAAGTCATTAAAAAATATATTTCTGTAAGTTGTCTGGGACATAGTACCTTAAGCAGCAGCTGCCATTGCTGCTTCTCTTCTTTCTCTTCTTCTTCCTACTCCTCCTCCTCCTCCTCCCCCCCCTCCTCCTTCTTGTTTTGACTTTTAGAAACTGTTTCATATCAGTACCTAAGAAGAAAATCTAGCCAAGATTTACATTTTAATTTAGTTAACCAAATACTTCAGAATGCATTCTCCACAGACAAAAACTGCTCTGTAAGTGGGCTGGATTTTCCTGTATTTTATTGCTGTAATTTGCATGAGAAACACCAGATCCTGTATAATTGTTGCTTTGTTGTTCTGATCCGAGTAGCTGTTTCCAATGTCAACAATTATAACTTGAAATGAAATTTAGTAGCAGTTAGGGGGTAGGGGGGGGTGGAGGCGACTGCCAGCCAGTCAGAATTTCACATCAACTAACCACAGTCTAGCCTGCTAATGCCACGGTGATTCGAGCAGCAACCAAGCTTGCAACACAACTCCACACGAAGTCAAAGGGACCAAGCCAGGCGCTCGAGCCTCACCACACTAATGTCTTATGGTATGCCGTTCCAGCTTGGTGTCTAATGAAGGACCAGCATGTTTTATATATGATGGCTGCTAATTGCTTCATTACCCATGCAAATCACAAAGGCAAGCTGTCTTATCATAAAACCAGTAACTGGGCCCTTTTGAAAGCGAGACTCGGGAAGCCGTCGTTACTGTCCGAGCTGTTTTAGCCTCTGCTTCCCTCTCCTTTTTTTATGACTTTGTTTTAAGTTGTAGCGTTTTCTCCGTGGTCACTGGTTCCTTTAGATTAATCCTCAGTTAAGATAAGCTTGTAATGGATGAATCAAGGGGCTGTTGGAGATTGCTGCCGCCACCACAAAAGCTCTCGGCCAGCTGTGTCAGCAGACCCACCCACCCAGCACCCTGCCCCATGCTCCCAACTTATCTGAGAGGAAGGACACACAAGAGCTCAGATCAGTCTGAGGACCTCTCTCCATTGGCCTTTTGTCAAACGGGGAGATCCCATTGAGGACTCCCATTGCTGCCCCAGCTTTAATAAGGGTAATGAGAACCCAACAGAGTGGAAAAAAATAAAATGAAAAAATTCACAGAAGGAAAAGGTGAACACCTTCTAAATCCTCGCCTCGAATCAAGGTAGGGTACAATGGCAACCAGTTACCTCTTCATTACTAGAAATTTAAAACCTTCTAAGTAACTTATTCCAGATAATGAACACCTCGGTATTGACCAAAGCTACTTCCACATTTGCCTGCCAAGCTACTAGACAACATTTTGGGGGGACGGGGATCCTTTTTCTCTTGTCAAGGAGAGAAGCAAAGTGTTCAACGAAGGGATTGAAAAGATCCATAAATTCATAGTGCAAAAGTACAGTCTTAGCAGCTAGCTTCCAACGCAGCCCCTCTACTCAAGAACTGAAAGCTGTTAAACAGAAAGAAGGTGACAACTCTAATCCTAGACCAACTAGTAGAGGTAATGTCAAGGTAACAAAGAAATTCTGCCTGTGTGCAGATTCCTCGGCACAGCTGTTGGGTGGTAGAAGGGAAAGCTGTACACCTTTCCCAGGAATATTAAGGCAGACTGTCTAGCCGCCTGTGTTTGTCCTGCTAGCCTCGTTCTCGCTGCTAGCCGAGCATGCTCCAACTGTTGTCAATTTATCAATGTAACGTGCACTGGTGGGCACAGTGTGAGCAGCCATTAGGACAGGTGCCTCTATCCATCACAGCCAGTCACTTATTCCACCTTGTCAGGGAAACTAAATGGAGCTTTTGGAGAAATGTAAACAACTCTCTAATGGACAATCAAAGCACCACGTTCTGAAGCAAACAAGAGGAAGAAATCTGACAAGACATTTTTAGGAAGGGGGGGGCGGTATTTAAGTGTTTTTCTGAAGAATTTTTAATGGTTGTGGTTTTAAAACACCGGGATAGAGTGGGCAAGGGAGGTTGGGGAAGGGTAGCAAATGGAAGAAGTGAAGCAGGGGCAGCAAAGTTCACTCTGTGGCCAAAGACTGAGAAATCGGAATTCTACAGAGGTGGCCCAGTGAAGGGAGGAACCATTTGACTGTTCTTAGGAAAAGTCAAAAAGTTGCCGAGAAAGTCAACTTTCAAAATACAGAAAAGCAAAAAGGCGCCTAACAGGAGGTGAAGACTCGGGAACTAAACTCTTTCTATTATTTCTTTTTCTGAAATTTCAAAAGCAGGAATTTCAATATCCACTCCCCAAAATGACTCTGCGTGGCAGAAGCCTACCTTAACAGATGGCATTTGCTCTGTGTCTCAGAACACAGAAAAGTTGGCTTTGTCAAACCAGAAGTAAATTCCTCAGAAAATGCCCAGACTGACTTTAACCCCCTGCCTGGGACCATTCTTGGCTGATCAGCACCCTGCTGCTGCTGTGTTGCTGAAGAGAGAAGAGACTCTCCAGGGCGGTGATTTCCAGTGTGGGCATTCAGGCCTACACCTTGAATGTCACTGGGAAACGATGAGGTAGCCAAGACCACCAAGGAGCGCAGGTGTTCCTGGCACACAGGACCTGGTGCCTTTCGGCAGATGGACAGCACCACACTGTGCCAGCTGAAGCTTCTGGGTGGTCTTCCAGAGAAGCTCTGGTGTTATCCTCCATTCCATTCCGGAGGTAACAAAGACCAGAGTTGCTGCCAATAACTGGATCACTGGGGAAGAGGAGCTGCGGCCAATCTCGGAGCAGGATGCAAATGAGGAGCAAAGAGCGATGCCCTGGGAAGAGGTTAGCTTCTAAGACTCCAGTGGCGGTGAGAGGGTCAAGAGGTGATGCTAACCTTGCTAGCTGACTTGTGTGCGAGTAAATAAGATACTTAAGTGCTGAGTGTTGAAGCTGACCCTGATACCCTCTCACGAGAGGATGCTGCCTGAGTCAATTTGGACCTGGCTGTATGGGCTACTTAGTTCTCATCGGTGTCCCAGTTCCTGGTTATACTGGGGTTCTTGGAGTCAATATCCTATTTGAGTATGGCAAATCTAAGTTGATGATATCTGCTTTTATTAAGAACTACGACCCCATTTGTCTAACCAAGTCTCTCTCACAGAACTCAGCAAAGTACCATGCCAGGAATAGATGTCTTTATTTCTGCCATCCTGCAACACGTCTGCCATAAAAAACGTTCTCTGATGACGAAGATAACTCTCTGTGGTAACCCAGTACAGTATCCGTTCTCTGAGTCTGGTCTTTGAACAGTTGAAATTTAGCTAGCATGATTCAGAAGCCAATATCTAATATTTGATATTTAATTTCAATTATTTTGAACTTTAACATGTAAGTGATCACTATTACAACACATGGAACTCTTTACTTCCTGTCCTGAGAAACTTTGACTGCCTGTGAGTCTGATTCGAGTCATCTGGGACTGTATCTAATGTGGCTGTCCATCAGGAACTACTTATATTTAAATTAATTATAATGAAACATAATCAAAGATTTAGTTCCAAAGTCTCACTAGCCATATTTGCTGTAATTGCACATGAGTAGTAGCGACTGAGCTAACTAGACGAATGCAGGTAGAACATTTCTAGTATCACAACACTCAGACAAGGGGACTCTACAAGTCATCACAGATGTCAATGCAAAGAGCAACTACTTCACTGAAAAACATAGTCCCTTAGCACCACACAGGATCCGTCATCTATGGTTGAAAATAAAAGTTGAAACATAGTAGACATTTTAAAGAGTTTATTTAAGCAGAGCAACTATTCATGAATCAGGAGCCCAAAAGCAGAAAGTTGGGGCCTCTACTGAGGGGAAATAAAAATGCAAGTGATAGACTTTTATAGTGTGAACGTGGAAGCAAGACAAATGCAACATCTGATTGGTTATAGCTGTTCCAGAGGCTAGTCCCAGGCTATACAAGGGATACAATGTGGCTCCTTCTGCTTCAACCTAGGTTTGGTCTTTCTCTAATTGTAAACATCTAAGAAAAAGGATTCAAGTCAACATCTCCTTTTAGCATTACAAGCAAGGTTGAGGTTATCAATGCTCAGCTGATTTTATCTGCTCAGGAATTTTCCAGAACTGGAGTCTCACTTCGGTTGGCTTGAACAGTCACTGCTTATTTCTGGGCACTGCACTAGATGTTAGTGCTAGAGCACAACTCGACCCACTGGGACTTAGCAACTAGAGGGGATTCAAAAGAGTAGTAGATTATTACAGAAACATCTGGTCCTGGGCAACAGTGGGGAAAGCTACTGAGTCTGGTGGAAGACCAGGTGATCAAGTCTTTAAAGATCATGAAATGTTCCCTGGAGGAAGTCAGAGCTCAGGCATAGGTGAAGAGTTGCATTAGCCCATTGGGCTACAGGGTTAAAATCAGCTCAGTAAAACCAGACTCCAGAGAGATGTGCTAGTGAGTTCGCAGATACAAAGAATGTTTGGAAATTACCACACAATCCCTGGTGGCCCAAAGAGTCCTGGTGACCTAGCTAGGTTACAATTATTTGTTCAAACTACCCATCTGAAAATATAAACAATTAAACATTTCCCTGTTACAGATAGTGTTTTGACTTTTTCCCATAGAACAATATGATTTTTATCTGCATCGATGGTGTGTGCTACAGATTAAAATCCCCTTGGAAACAGGGGCAAAGTTTACTCCAGCTCACATTGCACTCAGCCCAGCATCATAAGCAGATGGTTGTGACTTAAGATTTCTAATACTTTGCAAAGTTACTTCCAGTACTCTTAAGACAGGTGGTGATGGTATTGTCTGTGTTTCAGGATGTACTTATTTTTAAAGGTGTGAACTTCAATTTTCAAGTTGAAATTGGCATTCTGCATTACAAATTCTCTCTCTCTCTCTCTCTCTCTCTCTCTCTCTCTCTC